>LVTN01001493.1:7920-31997 GCA_001649415.1 Musa itinerans
GATTGCTTATACACCTACTAGATATGTATATATATTTGTATGTGATGTAGATATATATTAAATATGTATATGTGTGACATATTATATTAGGAGACCAAATCATAGAAACCCCTCTCTCGATAATATTAAGTCGGTAAATGTGAGGCAATTAGATTGACCCACATGGCCTTCCATCGTTATAGGTAGGGACCGATTCCCGGTGTATGTTGAGTTGGTCGAGTCCCTCGAGGCTCACCTATCTCGCGATTTGCTCTCTTGCCTACGACATAAAGATGTCACCGTGACCTGAGGACATGGTATGCTTGGCCAAGTCCCTCGAGGGTATATCATTAAATCAGACTCATTTTTTAATAATGGTGTTGACTTAATCGAACATCATGGTTGGTCAAGTCTCTCGAGACCATGGTGATTTGGAGGTAGAATAGGATGGGAATCACAAGGAGTTGTGATCGGCAAGAGTTGCCTACCTTTTGGGCTTAATGTGATTGGTCGAGTCCCTCGAGGTTACACTAAGACGCTGATTGGATCCTGATCCCCACTAGAAGTCTGCCGGAGACTTTCGTATCACATGCTGAGGGTGTCGCGTGACTTGCCAATAAAATAGTGGGAGCATATTAAGATAGAAATTCATATCTTGATTTTTTATTTTTGTAAAATCTGTATGTTATTCATTTCTGCTGCATCTTTATTTTCAAAAAAATGTCGCTTTCAAATCCCTTACGTGGTATACTTGATATCGACCGCCTCACTGGTCCAAATTATACGAATTGGCCCCGCAGCTTGGAATTGTTCTCATGGTGAAGAAAATCGCATACGTCCTTGATACAGTGATGCCTATGCCCGAGGAAGGGGCAAGCGAGGATGAGATCGCTCACTACGTGAAGTACATTGATGACTCCACTATTGCTCAATGCTACATGTTGGGCTCTATGACTCCTGAGTTACAAAGACAACATGAAAAGATGGATGTTAGATCCATTCTCCTATATATCCATAAACTGTTTGAGGAACAGGGAAGGACTCAATGATATGAGATATCCAAGAGTCTCTTTCGTGCTAGGATGACTGAGGGGACACCAGTTTAGAACCATGTCTTAAAGATGATTGAGTGGATAGAGAAACTCACAAGTCTAGGAATGGTCCTAGATAATAACTTGTGTATAGACATTGTGCTTCAATCCCTACCAGATTCCTTTTCACAATTCATAATAAATTTTAATATGAACAAGCTTGAGGTGACTCTCCCAAAGTTCCTCAATATATTGAGAGAGGTAGAGAGCACTATCAAAAAGGAAAAGCCAGTTCTCTACACTGGTGAGACCAGAAAGAAAAGGAAAGTAGAAAAGTTCCTTAAATAAGGGTAAGGGCAAGGGCAAACCAGGTAAAGCAAAGGTTGCTAAGAATTCCTAGCAAAGGACAAAGGCCAGTGCTTCTACTATGGCAAAGATAGGCACTGGAAGAGGAACTGCAAAGAGTACCTTGCAGAGAGGGCGAAATAGAAGCTTGGAGAAGCTTCAGGTACATTCATGATCAATCTCCAATTGTCATATTTTTGTGATAGTGCATTGGTTTTGGATACCGGTATTGCTTATCACATTTGTAATTTGTTATAGATTCTAGCAAAGCTAAGGAGATTGGCGAGAGGAATAATGCATAATGGTTTGTTTATGCAATATTCATGAATGTAGGTGTGTCCAAGAGGAAATGAGATGAGATGAATAGTGCATACCTATGGTATTATATGTTAGGTCATATCCATAAGAGAAGGATTCAAAAGTTGCTAAATGATGGATATCTAGATCCATTCGACTACGAGTCATATGCAACTTACGAGCCTTGCCTTCATAGAAAACTGACCAACTCTCCATTTAGTAGACTGGAGAGAGAGCTATAAAGCTGTTGGAACTCATACATAGTGATGTATGTGGACCCATATCAACTCATGCCATTGGTGGTTACTCCTACTTCATTACCTTTACTGATGATTTCTCAAGGTATGGATATGAGTACTTAATGAAATACAAGTCCGAGACCTTTAAGAAATTCAAAGAGTATAAGAATGAAGTAGAGAACCAGATTGGAAAGAGTATCAAGACTCTTCGATTAGATCGAGGAGATGAGTACTTAAGTACAGAGTTTACCTAGTTGCTCAAGGACCATGGGATTCTATCTTAATAGACACCTCCTTATACACCTCAACTCAATGGTGTATCTAAAAGGAGGAATCGTACGCTATTAGACATGGTACGGTCCATGATGAGTTTCGCTAACCTACCTATCTCATTCTGGGGATATTCCCTAGAGATCGCAGCTTACCTTCTGAACAGAGTTCCAACTAAGTTGGTAGTGTCTACACCATATGAGATTTGGAAAGGGAAGAAGTATGATCTTAAGGTTGTTAAGATTTGGGGCTGCCCTGCGTATGTTAAAAGACAACCCCGATAAATTAGAATCGAGGACGGAGTGGTGCAAGTTCGTCGAATACCCCAAGGAAACTTATGGGTATTATTTCTATCATCTCGAGAACCAAAAGGTCTTTATAGCCAAGAGAGCGGTGTTCCTTGAGAAGGAATACATTCTTGGTGGAGATAGTGGGAGCATGATAGAGTTGAGCGAGGTTGGAGAACCTAGCTCAAGCACCACTCTACAGCCCGAGTTTGTTCAAGTACCTAATACACAAGTTCCAGCTTTACGTAGGTCCGGCAGAGTATCCCATCCTCCTAAGAGATATGTGAGACATATTGGAGGAGAGGATGTTAAGGATATTAATCCTCAAACCTACGAGGAGGCTATTATGAGTATAGACTCTGGGAAGTGGCAAGAAGCCATGAATTATGAGATGGATTCCATTTACTCCAATAAGGTTTGGAACCTAGTTGATGCGCCTAAGGGTATTGTACCCATCGGTTGCAAGTGGATCTTTAAGAAAAAAGATCAAAGTAGATGGAAATGTAGAGACCTATAAAGCAAGGCTAGTGGCTAAGGGGTATCGTCAAAGGCAAGGTGTTGACTATGACGAAACCTTCTCACCCGTAGCAATGCTAAAATCCATCCGAATTCTATTGGTTAGCGAGGTTATCCTACCGTTGCCTGGTAGAGCTATTCTTGCATTAGATACATGCTATTTTGTTCCTTTGATCCTTAAAAATATTATTTTTATTTTTTATTTGACAAATAATGAATATAAATTAGTTTTTGAGAACAATGCTTATTTATTAATTTTAAATAATGAGATCATCAATAGAGGAATATTAAATAATGATTTATTTGTGTTAGATGTTGCTCCGTATGTTATGAATGTTGGTGTGTCTAAGAAGAACTGGGATGAGGTGAATGATGCATACTCGTGGCACTGTATGTTAGGTCATATCAATGAGGGAAGAATTCAAAGGCTGCTATAGGATGAATACTTAGATATATTCGATTATGAATCAAATGCAACCTATGAGTCTTGTTTTTAAGGGAAATTGATCAACTCACCGTTTAGTGGAACTAAAGAGAGAGAGAGAGCCACTGAGTTGTTAGGGCTCGTATATATTGATGTATATGGTTCTGTGTCAACTAAGGCCATAGATGGTTATTCATACTTCATTATATTCACTGATAATTTCTCTAGGTATGGACATGTGTACTTAATGAAGTACAAGTCCGAGGCTTTTGAGAAATTCAAAGAGTATAAGAATGAAGTGGAGAACCAGATTAGAAAGAGTATCAAGACTCTTTGATCAAATCGAGAATGTGAGTACTTAAGTACAGAGTTTACCCAATTCATCAAGGACTATGGGATTCTATTCCAATGGACACTGCCTTATACACCTTAGTTCAATGGTGTATCTGAAAGGAGGAATCGTATGCTGTTAGATATGGTACGATCCATGATGAGTTTCGCTAACCTACCCATCTTATTCTAGGGATATGCCCTAGAGACCGCAGCTTACCTTCTGAATAGAGTTCCAACTAAGCTAGTAGTGTCTATACCATATAAGATATGTAAAGGAAAGAAGCCCGATCTTAAGGTTGTTAAGATTTGGGGCTACCCTGCACACGTTAAAAGAAACAACCCCGATAAGTTGGAATTGAGGACAGAGAAAGAAGTTCATCATAGATCTGGGAGTCATGCTAGGCAGTAAGGAGTCAATTCCCTTATATTGCAATAACTATGGGGCAATTACTCAAATAAGGGAACTCGAGTCTCATTAGAAGTGTTTTAAGGAGGTTCTAGTTTATTAGAGAGATCATGACCCGAGGAGATGTAGTAGTGGAAAGAGTTCTATCCGAAGATAACATTGCAGATCCAATGACAAAATTGTTGTCTCAAATTGTATTTGAGTGTCATAGGGGTCTGATGGGGATTAGATACATAGGTGATTGGCTTTAGGTCAAGTGGGAGATTGCTAGTCATATGTACACAGCTAGCTAATCACGTGAGTGATGGCACGTGTGACTTCACACGGAATCTTTTTACTTATTATATTTTGGCATTTATCACTTTATATTGACTATTGCATATATATATGTATATATTGTGATGTCCTTGGATCTGTGATGCACCCGAGGGTATTGAACCCATCGATTGCAAGTGGATCTTTAAGAAAAGGATCAGAGTAGATGGAAAGGTAGAGACCTATAAAGCAAGGCTAGTGGCTATGGGGTATCGTCAAAGGTGAGGTGTTGACTATGATGAAAATTTCTCACCCGTAGCCATGCTAAAATCAATCTGAATTCTATTGGCTATTACAGCACACTATGACTATGAGATCTGGTAGATGGACGTGAAAATCGCATTCTTTAATGGCAACCTCGAGGATGAGGTATATATGATACAGCTTGAGGGATTCATGTCTAAGGATAGTTAAATCTCAGATTTTGATAATAAAATCAATTGTAAATTGTTTGATCTAATCTATATGATGAGAAAAGTGCATAGGATTAACTACGACAGTACTAAGACATAAAGCAGGTGTTGTGCCGAAGTCAAGATCAAGATCTCATTAGAGTTCAAGAGTTCGTCGGAAGTCCGGACGTTCATCGGAAGTTCTGTCGGAACCAACCGAGAAGTCTAGGAGCTTGCCAAAGAAGCTCATCAAAACTCACTAAGAAGATTGTTGTAAAGTCTAGGAGCTTGCCAGGAGTCCGTCAGAACATTGCGGGTGTTCGTTAGAAGTTCACCGGAAGATCGTCGGAAGCTCGCCGGAAGAGCAATTGACATACTAGAACAAAAGTGCTTTGATTATGCCTTAGTTATTGTAGTTAGACCAAAAATTAAGCTAGGATTGGGAGGTAATCCCACTAGCTTAGTTAGGGGCCAATTGAGCCCTTAATAGGGTTGAATTTGGTCGGATTGAATAGCCTACTCAGCACTTGAAAACATGGCCGACGGTGGCACTGCTTGGGACTCGGTTGTAATATCCCTCATATTTGGAAAATTATTTATAAGGATTTAATTATAAATCGGAGGACCTATATGTAAATATAGAAATTTCAAGGACTAACCGTTAAGTTACAAAATAAATAAAAAAATAAAAAATAAAAAAAAACCAAAAATTTCGGTTTTATCCCACCGCCTCCCACGCTCTCTGTTTCCGTGAAACAGAGAGAGGAGCTGTGGGGCGTGGGGAGAAGAAGAAGAGAAGTAGAGGGAGAAGAGAAGAAAAGAAGAAGAAGAAGAGAGGGAAGAGGGAGAGGAGAGAGAGGTAGCTGCAGCAACTAGGGCTGCAGCACCTCTGTTTCCTGTAGGAGGAAACAGAGGAGGTGTGGGGCATCGGGGAGGAGAAGGGAAGAAGAGGAGAAGAAGAGAAAGAGAAGAAGAAGGAGAAGAGAGGGAAAAGGGAGAGGAAAGCGAGGTGGCTGCAGATAGGGCTGCGGCACCTCTGTTTCCCGCAGAGGAAACATAGGAGAAGAGGGGCAGCTTTACTATACATAGTTTTCTATTTTGCGGATTTTACGCACCAATCTTCACACGACGATGAAAAAATCTTTGGGAAATTGGGGATTTTGTTTTTTATTCTTTCACTACGCATGTGATGTCGCCCCCAAGATTTCCCAATACGATGAACACATCATTGGAAAATTTGAGGATTTTTATTTTCTGTTCTTCCGCTGCGCATGTGATGTCGCCCCTAGATTTCCCTACACTTCTTTTGTGTGAGCACCTTCTTCTTCAGTTGCGGACATATGCTTTTAAAGTGTCCCAACCGATTACGTTTATAGTAAGTTATTTTATTCCTTTTAAGTTTATTTTTATTCTTTGATTCTTGTTTTATAAACTTTTTAAATTTTATTGTGAGTAGTTCAAGGTCATCAACATCATTATCATCACTTGAGTTTTATCCCAAGTGGTCTTCTATTGTTTGAAGTGTCAAATCCTTCATGTTCTTTCAAAGGTTATTCTCATATTCATCATGTTCAATAAAAGTCATTTCATAGGTCATTAAAGACCTAATAAGTTTTTCAAGCAGAAAATTGTTTAGGTTTTTTGCTTCTTGTATTGTTATTACTTTAGGATCCCAACTCTTTGGAAGGGATCTTAATATTAACAAGTTTAAAATTAGAAAAACTTTTACCAAGTGCTTTTAGACCATTGATGACATCCGTAGAATAGGTGTACATGTCTCTAATAGTCTTACTTGGTTTCATATAAAACAACTCATAGCTCTGAACCAAAAGATTAATTTTTGACTCTTTAACCCTACTTGTGTCTTCGTGTGTAAGTTCAAGTGTATGCCAAATCTCATGTGTAGTTTTGCATATAGAAACCTAATTAAATTCATTTTTATCAAGAGCACAAAACAAAGCGTTCATCGATTTAGCATTCAAAGAGAAAGTCTTCTTCTCCAAATCATTCTATTTGTTCATTGGTTTGAAAGACTTTTCAAAATCGCTTTCAACAATATTCCATAAATCGAAATTTATAGAAAGCAAGAAAATTCTCATTCTAGTTTTCTAATATGTGTAGTCTGTCTCATTGAATATAAGAGGATGAATGATAGAAAGACCCTCTTGATTGTTGGTAAAAGTCATTTCTCTTGGGTGTTAAACCAAACGAGAAAATCCTTAGCTCTGATACCAACTATTAGGACTAAAATCGGCACTAAGAGAGGAGTTGACTTAGTGCTATTGGAAAATGACATTGATTTGAAAAACTTCAATGATTTGGAAAAGCTTGATTTGATGAAACCGTATTGGAAATTATACTGAAAGTGCGCTTCACTTGAAGTAAGTGTAAAAAGCAATTTAAACAGAGAACAATAGTAATGAAGAGCAGAAAGAGAGTACACACCAAAGTTATAGTGGTTCGGTCATTGTGACCTACGTCCACTTCGATTCCTCCTCTATCGTGGCCACCGGCTTCCACTATTAATCTTCTTTCAATGGGCGAAGATTAACTACCCTCTTACAACCCTTTTCTCCTTTTCATAGGTTTAGGAGATAACCTTTACAAGCCATTCACCCCTATCTTCAACCGAAATCAACACTTAAGAGGTAGAGGAGGCGAATTCTCATAAGATTACAATAGTATTTTCCCTAATTTTTGTTCTCAGTTGGGTATTTATGTTGAATCTCGGATTTTGATGATGAAGTCAATTATAATTTGTTTGATCTAATCTATATGTTGAGAAAAGTGTGCAGGATTAACTACAATAGTAGTAAGACATAACGTAGGTGTTGTGCCGGAGTCAAGATCAAGATCTTATTGGGAGTTCGAGAGTTCGACGGAAGTCCGGACGTTCATTGGAAGTTCTGCCGAAACCAACCGAAAAGTCCAAGAGCTTGCTAAAGAAGCTTGTTAGAACTCACCAAGAAGATCGTCGTAAAGTCCAAGAGCTTGTCGGGAGTCCGCCAGAACATTGTCGAGAGTTCGTCGGATGTTCGCCGGAAGTACACCGGAAGCTCGCTGGAAGAGCAATTGACGCATCGGAACAAGAAGCACTATAAATTATGTCTTAATTATCATAGTTAGAATGTAAATTAAGTTAGGATTGGGAGGTAATCCCACTAACTTAATTAGGGGCCAATTGGGCCCCTAACAAGGCTGAATTGGGCCGAAGTAAGCTACCAATTCAGCCCCTGAATTCTTGGCCGGCAGTAGTACCACTTGGAAGACAGTGCCCCTAGATTTCTGGGCGGTGGTACCGCCCAGACTAGCCGGTGGTACCACCAGCAGCAGTGTCGCCAGCGGTGGTACCACCCTTGTTCGGCAGTAGTACCGCCTAGTGTTAGATCAGTGGCGGTAGTACTGCCCAGTAACGGTGGTGGTACCGCTAATACCCCGGATTCCGGGGATGTGACACTTTTTGGCTCCAATTTTGAAGTCATTGGGCCTATAAAAATCCCACCCTTTTCTATATGGAAAGTATTGGCTTAATCTTAAAGTCTTGAGTCATAAAAGTGTTGTAAAAGTTAGAGTTCTCCTCCTTAATCTCTTAGCCTTGTAACCATCCAAGAAAGAGGAGTGAGACTTGTAAGGGTTGTCTCCTAAACCTAGGAAAAGGAAAAAGTGCTGTAAAGAGGTGTTCGGTCTTCACCTATTGAAGGAAGGCCTTTAGTGGATGCTGGTGACCTTGTCGGAGGAGGAATCCAAAAGTGGATGTAGGTCACCTTAACCGAACCATTCTAAATTCTGGTTTGCTTTTCATTTATGCAATTTACTTTACTACAAACCTCCTTAATCTTCTCTTGCACTTTTATGAAAGCTTTCAAGTTCAACTTCTCTCCGAAACATATTAAATCGAAACCATTTTCGTCGGAATCAGTTTTAAACGACACGAATAATTTTCTGAAATCACAAAAGTTTTCCGCTGCACTAATTCACCCCCCCTCTTATTGCCGCTCTTGATCCTAACAATTTATAGACCCCAAATGGATTCAAATTTGGAGCCAAAATAGTCTTATCCCAAGTTTTCCGGGTACTGGCAATACCACCGCTAATACTGGGCGATACCACCGCTAGTACTGGGCGGTACCATAGCCTGCCAAACTAATAACTAGCAGTATCACCGCTTGTTAGTCTGATATTGGACAATACCACCGCCTTGTCTGACATTGGCATTGGGCAGTATCATCACCCATTTTAGCAGTACCACCACTTGACATAGTTTGGAAGACTGTTTGGGCAGTACCACCGCCCAAACAACCTGGGAGGCTGAGCCTCAAGCGATGCCACCGCCAATCCTAGTGGTACCACCACCTGGGCCAACTAAGAGTCATTGAATAGGCCTTCTACTTAGCCCAAAACAACCCCAACTCAGGCCCAATGGACCCCTAATTGAGTTAGCATAGTTACACCCCAAAACTAACTCAATTAGACTCTAAACTACTTCAATCAAGACACAATCGATTGCAAGCATGAATCACATATTGTCCAACATATCATTAGTTCATCTGATGCTTCGTCCGATCCTTCGGCACTTCATCTAACCTTTCGACATTTCTTAGGTATCATTAACTATTCAGCATTTCGTAGGCGGATCAATCAGTGAACTCATTCTCTAATGAGCACCTGCATTGTACATCTAGTATCCCTACACGAGCGACTATGAGACCAGCCACCTCTATCATAAGGATGAGTATATAGCACACCAATCTATCTAGTTATCTCGATGTCCTTCGAGTAACCTATGACCGGGATGATTTAGAATCTGTGTTTAAAGGAGAATCGATCCCATTATCATGATCTCATCATGATCTGATTCCTATTGTACAGATCCAAGGACATTACAATATATATCCAGATAATATATGATAAAATGCCAGTAATAATATGCAAAGAGAATGTCGCAATGTGTCATAGGTGCCATCACTCATGTGATTGGCTTGTAGGGCACCTATAACTAACACATATCATGTGATTGTCCATCTCATCCTCGTCGGTTTCATTGGCATCTCCATTCGTCGCGATCATCTATCTCGGCATCTCCATTTGTAGGGCACCTATTACCTCCACACTCCCATCGCACCTCCTCATATAATTACAACATAATCACAAGCACGTAGGCCTGACAATAAATGAAAAAAATTAAAGGCTCATAGACCCGAATAATAACAATAATCACATCATATATATATATATATATATACATCACACAGTTCATGATCATTCATCCACATTACACATCACCATGTAGGACTACTAGATGATAATAATTAATTAAATACATCTAAAATATATTATATATATGATAATTTATAAGACCACTATTTTGTAGTGAATTAAACTTATAATTACTTGATTGAATTCAAAAATGATTATGCTAATGAAAGACCATATTCTTTAATAATTAAGTAAGCTAGGGAGTGATACACATATCAAATTGGGAGTATAGGATCATGAGATACCTTAATTAAGAACCATACCTCTTGAATTATTAACTTATAATAATTCATTACGATAATCCATAGAAAAAGTTTGATAAAATTTCTCATAAAATAAACTATACTTAACTTGAAAATTTATTTATATTCCACTACCAAATTTTCTTATAATTTACTTTATAATCAAATGAACTAGCTAGCATCAATCAAACCATCACACCAATCTTCAAAGAAATATTACTTCACTATTCTAGCTGATTAAATGATCTTAAATTATCATGAAATTTTATAGAAAACTAGGAGCAATATAAAACTAAATACATATTAAATTTTAACTTACAACAGAATTATTTGGAGCCTAAACTATTCTCTTGATTTAACTACTAACACCTGTTTTGAATTTGGGTTAGCACTATCTAAACTTATAAACTTTATATCTTGGTGTACATAGGTGATATTCACTCAATTCTAAATCTCACAAAACTTAAGGGTGTTGAATCTCGGATTTTGATGATGAAATCAATTGATGAAGTTTTGATCTAATCATTGTTTAAGTGACATAAGACTAACTTCGATCATACAAAGGCAATCGATTAAAGTAGGAAAAATCAAACATTGGGCTGAAGTGGAATATGTCAGAAGATTGGACATCGGGCCGGAGGACTAGTCGACATGCTGGAAGGACTTCATGCTATGAGTTTAGGCATCGGACTAGAAGGATCATATATTATGCCAAGAAGATCAGATGTTGTAGGAGGTCAACATGCCGATGGTCGGGCAATACGTCAAAGGAAAGGATGATGCACCGAAGGATCGAATGAAGCATTGGATAAACTAATGATATACTAGATAATATAGAATTCTAATCTTGTAATCGTTTATGTCTTAATTACTCATAGTTAGGTCTTAATTGAGTTAGTTTTGGGTGTAACTATGCTAACTCAATTAAGGGCCCATTAGGCCTAATCTAAGGCTAATTTGGGCCCATTGAGAGGCTCATTCAGTGACCCATAGATGAGTCAGGTGGTGGAACCACCTGAGTTGAAAAAGTATGAAATATACTTCTTCCGAAAGATCCGATGGTGGTACCACCAATGTCAAGTGATGGTACTACCCAGTGTTAGTCTGGCAGGCAATGGTATCACCCAGTATTGGTGGTGGTATCGCCAGTACCCCAGAAACCCAAGGATTTAAATTTTGGCTCCAATTTTGAAGTCATTTAAGGTCTATAAATAACCCACTAATTCCTACTTAGGTAAGAAAGAATAAGAGTAGAAAGGGGGAAAGAATCCTTGTGGAAAAAGAGTTATAATCTCTCTTAGTATAGAGTCTCTTCCTACTAGTGTTTAGAGGTCTTTCTAAGGGAGGAGTGAGCTCTTAGGGCAAAAGAGAGAAATATAAAGGTTCTCTCCTGAGCTTGTTAAATGGAGAAAGAGTTGTAAAGAGGGTAGTTGATATTCGTCCATTGAAAGAAGATTGGTAGTGAAAGCCGGTGGCCTCGAGTGAAAAGGAATCGAGAGTGGACATAGATCGGGATGACCGAACCACTATAAATCGATTTGCATTTATGTTTATGCTTTTCATTTTATTATAAACTGATTTACTTACTCACTATGCCTATAAATGTTTTTAAGTTAAACATCTTTCCTATACAGGTTTGATCGAATGAAGTTTTCGAATTATCATAATATTTACAAAAGCACTAATTCAACCCCCCCCCTCTTAGTGTCGTTTTCGATCCTAACAATTGGTATTAGAGCTAATTTTTTCTTGATTAGTTTAACATAAGAGAGATTAAATGACTTTTATCGATAATCTTGAGGGTCACTCTATCACTCGTCCTCATATGTTTAATAGAACAAACTATACGTATGAGGATTTTTCTAATTTCTATGGACTTTGATTTATGGAATATTGTGGAATGTGATTTTCAAAAATCCTCTAGACTAATAAATGAATGGAATGATCTAGAGAAAAAAATTATTTTCTTTAAATATGAAAGCTATGAATGCTTTATTTTACACTTTAGATAAAAATGAGTTTAATCATGTTTCTATATGCCAAACTGCACATGACATTTGGCATACACTCGAAGTTACACATGAAGGCATAAGTAGAATGAGTCTAAAATCAATCTTTTGATACATAGTTTTGAATAAAACCAAGTGAAACCATTGGTAACGTACACCCATTTTACGGATGTCGTTAGTGGTTTGAAAGCACTTCGTAAAAGTTTTTCTAATCTTGAACTTGTTAATAAAATTTTATGATCTCTTTCTAAAAATTAGGATCCGAAAGTAACTACTATTCAAGAAGCAAAGAACTTGAACTATTTTCCTCTTGAAGAACTTATAAGGTCATTAATGACCTATGAAATAACTTGTATGACATATGACGAATATGAGAACAACCTTCCAAAAAATAGGAAGGATTTGATAGTTAGAACAAAAGAAGATCACTCGAGTGAAAGCTCAAGTGATGATGATGACTTTGAAATACTTACAAGAAAATTTAAAAAATTCATAAAATAAGAAACTAAGAATAAAAATGAACTTAAAAAGGACATAATAACTTTCTATAAATGAAAAAAGCCAAGGCACTTCAAAAACGAATATCCGTAACTAAAGAAGAAGATGCTCTCACAAAAGAAAAAGAAGGCACTCAAGGCAACTTGGGACGAATCGGGTGCATCCGAAGATAAGGAGCAAATCAATGAAGGTGAGGTGGCGAATTATACTTTAGTGGCTTTTGACGATGAGGTATGTGACTCACCCAAAATGTCTTTATCATATAATGAATTACTTGATGCATTCAATGATTTGCATGATGAATTAAAAAATGAGCATGATAATTGCATGTTAACCTCTTGTTCTCAATGTAAAGAGTTAGACTTGGTCAAAAAGGAAAATGTGGTTCCACAACAAATATTAGAAAATTTTAAAATTGGTAGCAAATCATTAAATATGATTCTTGCTAATAAATATCATGTACGTAGAAAGGAATGAATCGGCTTTGTGAGTAACACTAAAAAAAAGTCAACTGCATTTGTTATAGGACCCACATTACATGTTACCCCTAAAATTAAGTGTAATTTTTGTGGTAGACGTAGTCATTTTACTTATAACTATTCATTCAAAAATTATAGCTCACATAACTTAGTTTGGGTTCCTAAAGGAACCTGAATGACTTAACACCAGAAATCAAGATAGATAGATCTAAACTTGAGGGACCCAAAGTTAAATGGGTACCTATAATAAATCTATCTTTCTTATAAACATGTCTACAATCAAAAGCTAGGAGCAAAAGATAAAATTTTGATAATGGATACTCAAGGGATATGACTCGAGATCCAAAATGCTTCGTAAAGCTCACTAGTAGAAACAATAATAATTAAGGAAAGATCATTTGCATTAAAATTATTGGTAATAAATCTTTTGATTGAAGATGGCTTATGATTGATCTTGATGAATTTTGTGATGAAGATTCTTTTTTAGTTTTAAATGATGATACACGGGTTTGGCATAAAAGAATTTAGCATGCTTGTATAAAATCAATCACGTAAATTGAAAAAAAAAGAATATATTTTTCTTGAAAATTTCTCAATCTCTATCTTATCGAGTTTTCAATAAGAGATTAATAAATCTATTTATGTTATTTTGATGAATCTCTTCAACTAAGAAAGTGATCTTGATGATTTGACAAATTGAATTTGAATGAGTTTTATTCAAATCTTTTATTTGATACTTGAGATTTTTTTTATGAATCAATATCTCTTATTTAATCTCCTATGATTCTATTTGCTATTTACTAAAGAGAATATTTATCTAAATGAATCATGATTTTTCTCTTGATTTCTCGAAATTCATGACTTAATTTTTTTAAAAGATGTTTTACTATTTGAACTCCTAAGATTTCTTTTTGTTATTTAAGAGGAGATTTGTCAAAATGAACTTTTGGTATTCATGATTTGATATTAATATCTTTCATATCATGATTTATTTATCTTATATGATTCCCTTGTACTCATGAATTGTCTAATTCATTACTAAATTGATTTTTCTTGATATCTTTCGTGTGATGATTTGAACATTGATGTAAAGGGAAAAAAATTACAATATTGTATTATTCCCTTTTTTTTACAATGACAAAGCGGGAGAAAGAATTGCTAGCTTGCACACTTCAAGAAGAAGTAAAAATTGTTAAACTTGCACATCTCAAGAGAAGCAAAAAATTGCTAGCTTGCACATCTCAAAAGAGAAGCAAGAATTGCTAGCTTGTACATCTCAAGAGAAGCAAAAATTACTAAACTTGCACATCTTAAGAGAAGCAAAAATTGATAACTTCCATATCTCAAAAAATTGCTAGCTTGCATGTTTCAAAAAAAAAAAACTTGCTAGTTGCACTTTTCTCTTTTTTGTTGATGATAAAAGAGGAGAAGTTATGATGGTTTGAATGATGCATGGTATGATGTACTTTGATGTTTTGAAATTATGATTATGCATGAAATACTTATGATTTTATGACGCATGCAATGATATGATCAATTGGTTCTTTCAATACTCATGATGCATGTGTTAGGACCGAAACGATACTAAGAGGGGGGGTGAATTAGTGCTTTTAGGAAAACGACGTCGATTCAAAAAATTTCAATGATTTAGAAAAGCTTGATTTGATAAAATTATATCAAAAATGATATCGAAGTGTGCTTGACTTAGAGTAAACGTAATAAGTAGTTAAAGAAGAAAAATAATGGTAATGAAAAGCAGAAAGAAGATGCACACCAAATTTATAGTGGTTTGGTCATCGTGACCTACGTTTACTCCCGATTCCTATTTCGTTGAGGCCATCGGCGTCCACTAACGGTCTTCTTTCAATAGGCGAAGACAAACTATCCTCTTATAACCCTTTTATCCTTTTCACAGGTTTAAGAGACAACCTTTACAATTCACTCACCCTTCTCTCAAACTAAATTCAAAACTTAGAGCTAGAGAAAGGGAACTTTTAGGAATTACAATAGTGTTTCACACTAATTTTCATTCAGGATGTTCTATCTATTTAGCAAGGATGAGAATGATATTTATAGACCCCAAATGGCTTTAAAAATAAAGCCAAAAAAAGTTTCATCTCGGGTTCTTGGGGTACCGACGGTACCACTACCATTACTCTCTAACACTAGGCGATTCCACCGCTTGATAGGGTGATACCATTACTTAGCTACATTAATTGCCTACGATACCACCTCCTAGTTTAGGTGGTACCACTGCCCAGACTCCTTAGGAAGCTGAGCCTCAAGTAGTTCCACCACTTGACGTGGCACGAGGTCATTGAATGAGCCTCAAGCAGTTCCATCCGGCCCAAATCAACCCTGATTCGGGCCTAGTTGGCCCCTAATTGAGTAAGTAGGATTTCTCCCAAACCTAACTCAAACTGAAACCCTAACTACAATAAATAAGGCTAAACAATTACAATGCAAGTAATCCTAGTTGTCCGGCACGTTAATTGTTCATCCGAACTCCTGGCAAAACTTCCGGCACACTCCCAGCGATCTTCCGATGAGCTTTCGGCAAACTCCCAAGAAGTTTTCGACACATCATCTGAACCTTCGATGTATCCCCCGATTCTTCCGACCCGATGCCTGATCTTTGACTCCGGCCTAACATTTGATTCTTCTTTAATTGTTTTGCCTTTTCACGATCGTAGTTAGTCCTGCATCACTTTTCTCAACACATGGATTAGATATTAATTTATCAATTGATTTTATCATCGAAATTCGAGATTCATCAATCTTCCCCTTTTTGATGATGACAACCAATTGATGATTGAGTTAACCTTAATTCCTCTTATCTATATGCCATATTGAGATAAGGTAAACTTGTATTCAAAAGGAATCATAACCTTTGAATTCAAGTGAAACAATTTTGATCATAGTGATCAAATGTAATATATCATATCAAAATTTCATACATTATGCATTATTATAGTTTCAAATTATCAAAATATAATATGCACAATTTCAAGACATTATAATTCATCATCACTTCATGCATGATATAAAAAATAAGTCTAACATCACTTTGGCATAACATACATGATACTAAAGCACTAAAATTTTAACCATTTATCATTTCATGTGTGATATTAAAATTAACATTATTTTGGGCATGATACCAAATATTCATTATTTCTCCCCCTTTGTCATCAACAAAAAGGAGAAATATTCAACAAATATTTGGACTAGTTTTACATCACTTTAGAACATACATGCTAGCAAGTGAAGTTGAGCAAAATAGCAACTTTTGAGATGTGCAAGATAGAAACTTTCTTCTTAAGATGTGCAAGCTAGCATTTTTGCATTTCGTGAGATGCTAGTAGGTTTTTTTTTTCTCTCCTTTGTCATAAAAAATAAGAAGAAGAAGAAGAAGAGAGGAATTAATTCATCACATCAAGTCATAAGTACCGAAAGTCCATGAATCAAAGTTCTACTTTAATAAATATAAAGAGGAAGGATTCATATAGAAATGATCGTCTCATAAAAGATCAAGTATACCAAAAGTCCATGAATAAATTTTCTACTTTCATAAGAAGGAGGAAGGATTCAAGGAAATGATCATCACATAAAAGATCAAATATGCCAAAAATCTGTGAATCAATTATCTTCTTTTGTGAATTACAAGAAGGAATGAAGAAAACAATCTCGATTTAAAAGGAAACTCATGTTATAAAAAAATAAGAAATCTGAAAAAGGTATAAGAGGAGGAACTCATGCATTCAGAAGATTTAACATGTCTAATTCTCTTATAATAAAATTAAATTATTCCTCATTCAAAGGTTTTGTAAAAATATCAGCTAATTGATGTTTTGTATCAATAAATTCTAAAGATATATCATGGTTATTAACATGATCTCTAATAAAATGATGTCTAATATCAATATGTTTAGTTCTAGAGTATTGAATGAGATTTTTTGTTAAATATATTGTACTAGTATTATCACATTTTATAGGTATGTTTTTTAAGTGAATTCTATAATCTTCTAAAGTGTTTTTCATCTCTATAACTTATGCACAACATACACCTACTGTTATATACTTAACTTCGGCTGTAAATAATATAACTGAGTTTTGTTTCTTGGAAGATCAAGAGACAAGTGCATGACCTAAGAGTTGACATATTCTAAATGTGCTTTTCCTATCTATTCTACATCTAGCAAATCTACATCCGCATAAGTAATTAATTCAAAGCTTTTTTATTTTGGATACCATAAACCTAGATTAGGAGTTCCTTTTAGGTATCTAAAAATCCTTTTAATAGCTTTAAAATGAGATTGCTTTGGATTAAATTGAAATCTAGCATAAAGTCTAACATTAAACATAATGTCCGGTCTAGTTGCAGTGAGATATAGTAAACTACCTATCATACCCCTATAAGTCTTTTGATCAAAAATTTTTCCATAATGGTCCATATCTAGTTTTATGGAAATGTTCATTGATGTGTTGATAGCCTTAGAACTATCTATATTGAACAATTTTAATAGATCTAAAGCATATTTAGGTTGACTAACAAAAATTTCATCACTTTATTGCTTAATTTGTAATCCTAAGGAAAATGTTAATTCACTCATTAAGCTCATTTTAAAATCTTGGCTCATACTTTTGGTAAAAGATTCACATAAAGATTCATTTGTAGAACCAAAAATAATATCATCAACATAAATTTGAACAAGAAAATTATTTTTAATTTTTTTAATAAACAATATAGTATCGACCTTGCCTTTTAAAAAATTATTTTAAATAAGGAAAGAACTAAGCCTCTTATACCAAGCCCTTGGGGCTTGTTTCAATCCTTAGAGAGCCTTAGATAACTTAAACACATGGTTAGAAAAAAAAAACATTATAAAATCATGGTGATTGTTCAACATAAACTTCTTCGGAAATAAAGTCATTTATAAAAGCACTCTTAATATCCATTTGAAATAACTTAAAATTATTATAATAAGCATAGGCAAGGAGTAACCTTATGACTTCTAATCTAGCCATAGGAGCGAAGGTTTCCTCATAATCGATATTTTCTTCTTAGTTGAAACCTTTGGCCATTAATCTACTCTTGTTTCTAACTATGATACCAAGTTTATCTTGCTTGTTTCTAAAGACACATTTAGTACTAATTACTAAATGGCCCCTAGGTCTAGGAACAAGCTTCTACACCTTATTTCTCTCAAATTGATTTAACTCCTCTTATATTGTAATAACCCACGAATCATCTTTTAGGGCTTCGTCAATCCATTTCGGTTCAATTTGAGATAAAAAGGCTGCATTAGCATAAATTTCTTAAATGAAGAGCGAGTTTGAACACCTTTTGATGTATTTCCTATGATTAGCTCCTTAGGATGAGCATCTACATACTTCCATTCCTTAGGTAAGAATACTTTGGAAAAGGATGCATCCAAGTTGCTTGGGGGAGGAGAATTTTCATTCAAATTTAAAGCATCAAAATAAAAATTATCATCAAAATTATTCTTCTTAAATTCAGGAAGCTCATTAAAGACAACATGAATAGATTCCTCTATAACTAAGGTTCTTTTATTAAAGACACAAAAAGCTTTAGAAATAGAGGAATAATCAAGAAATATGCCTTCATCGGATTTTATATTAAATTTTCCTAAGGCATCTTTTTCATTTAAAATAAAATATTTATAACCAAAAACTTTAAAATATGAAATGTTGGGTCTTTTATTATTTCACAATTCATAAGGAGTTTTGGAAGGTCTTACGATAACCCTAGTCATGACATTGCATGTCATGTTAATGGCTTTGGCCCCAAAAATATTTGGGTAGGCTATGTTCTTTTAACATAATTCTTGCCATCACTTGTAAGCTCCTATTTTTTCTTTCAACTACTCTATTTTGTTGTCGATTTCTTAGAGTAGAGAAATTATGATTATACCCAAAATTTTTAAAAATCACGATTTTGAAACTCACCACCGTGATCACTATGAATAGACGAAATTATAAAACCCTTTTCATTTTGAACAAGCTTAGAAAATTTTAAAAAATATTTAAAACAATCACTTTTGTGTGCTAAGATGTTCAAGTGTATCTACTATAATTATCAACAATTACAAAGGTGTATTTACTACCTCCTAGATTTGTTGTATCAATTAGTCCAAATAAATCCATGTAGATCAATTGTAGTGGTCTAAAGGTGCTTAATTGATTTTTTGATTTAAAACTATTTTTTATTTACTTTCCTAATTAACATGCATTAGAAACTTTGTCTTTGACGAACTTGATCTAATTAGCGTGACACAGGACTAACTTCGATCATGCAAAGGCAAATCGATTGAAGTAGGAATAATCAAACGTTGGGCCGAAGTGGAACATATCAGAAGATTGGACGTCAGGCCAAAGGACTAGTCGACGTGCCGGAAGGAGTTCGTGCCATGAGTTTGGGCATCGAACCAAAATGATCAAATATTGCGCCAAGAAGATCAAATATTGTGGGAGGTCAACATACCGATGGTCAAGCAATATGCTAAAGGAAAGGATGATGTGCCGAAGGATTAGACGAATCACCGGATGAACTAATGACATGTCGGACAAAATAGAATTCTAATCTTATAATCGTTTGTGTCTTAATTGGTCATAGTTAAGTCTTAATTGAGTTAGTTTTGGATGTAACTATGCTAACTCGCTAATATCCCAAAAACTTGGGGATTTGAATTTTAGCTCCAATTTTTAAAGTCATTTGGGGTCTATAAATACCCCACTAATTCCTTGTTGGGTAAGTAAGAAAAAGAGTAGAAAGGGAGAAAGAATCCTTGTGAAAAAAGAGTTGTAATCTCTCTTAGTGTAAAGTCTCTTTCTCTTAGTGTTTAGAGGTCTTTCTAAGGGATGAGTGAGTTTTTAGATGTAAAGATTTTCTCCTAAGCCTATAAAAAGGAGAAAGTGTTGTAAAGAGGGTAGTTGATCTTCGTCCGTTGAAAGAAGATCGATAGTGAAAGCCGATGGTCTTGAGTAAAGAAGAATCAGTAATGAACGTAGATCAGGACAACTGAACCAATATAAATTGGTTTATATTTTAATTCATATTTTTTATTTTATTATAAACTGATTTACTTACTTACTATGCTTACAAACATTTTTAAGTTAAACATCTTTCCTATATGGGTTTGATCGAACGAAGTTTTCTTATCATCATAATTTTTAGAACATCAAAAGGCCATAGCATAATCATATCTCTAAGGGGTTAATTTAGCTCAAATAGAACCCTTCTTAGAAAATAAAGGATTCAGAATATCTTAGATTTAGACAGTAATAACTGTATGCACTAATTTCATATTAAAGTCATATTAGAAGCCCTAGAATCATAAGAGAATTATCCCAAACATAAATTTAAAGTTTAGGTGACTCAAAAGCAATTGCAAAAATCAGCCTATAATTTATAAAACTGAAATCCAACTATTAGCAAAGGAAGAATTATGTTTTTCTTATCTCAATCTTCTTAAGGTTTTCTAGCCTCCATGACAAAAATTAAGAGAATGGTTGAAGGAGGGGTGTTTAAAAAGTTACCATGAGATTTAGAGTTCAATCTCATTAGATCTTATTTAAATTTGTTTTTTCTTTTACTAATATGATTATACGGTTATAATAACCTTAATTAAGTTTAATTTGGTTTGACAATGATAATATTTTTGGTTTGAACTCATTTTTATCTCACTTATGTATCTTAATTTTTTTAGTATAACATTCTTCTTTGATTTACATCCTCATTTAATTTTTATTACTCTATCGATGCTAAGATAGCTTATTACCCTCCATATATATGAGGTTTAAAATTTAAACTTCCTTACTTTAATCATGTCTAAATTCATTCAAGCCTTAAGATTCACTTAAGGTCAATTAAAATTCAATCTCTATTTCTAGTTACTATATGTATATTTTACTATAACTTAATTTCATATTTAAGTCTGCTAACACACTTTGGTTTATTACGCTATTCTTAATGTAAATATTAATGCTTATGCATGTCAACTAACATTTCACATAACATTAAAAATGATAGTTTTGGAAAGCATATGCTTTAATTTTAAAAGCAAAAAATATGAGCATATCATTTATCATATTTATGAAACATAGATATTACAAATCATATTACTAAGTGACGATAACATATACATATCATTTGTACTTCTATTAATATGCTAGTTATATGCTAGTTATAGTTCAAAGTGTGTGAAACTTGGGCATTATAATTTAAAAGCTCAAATGTCAAAAAAATATTACATAGATCTATGATATTTGGTAGAAATAAAAAATATAAAAATTAGAAAAGGACACATTGTTCAGATTCTTAATAATTCAAAAACTATCAAAAAATCTGTAAAATAAAAAATCAGTGATAGAAGTTGGGTCATTTTCAAAGTTTTCCTAAAAAATTCAGGGAATTTGGACCAGTAGTATGCAATACATTGTTTTTTATTTTAACATAAAAATAATGCATTATATATTAGAAAATATATTTATGACCCATATTTTTACCGACCAATTTAAAAACTCAAACATAAAAAAGCATTATATGGATTCATGATATTTTGATAAAAAAAAGATAAAATAAGAAAATGACATACTATTGAGATGCTGAATAAATAAAAAATTTATCAAAAAATGCTTACATATTAGAAAAATACTAACATATATCCATATGGGTCTAATTTAAAACTTTTATAAAAAAATTCATGATATTTTGACTTGTCCAGGTATGTGAAACATTATTTTTGGTCTTGTACCAATTTTAAAAAAATATTTTTCTAAACATACATTTTACTATAGGATATGGAACAATTAAAAAGCTCAAATATCAAAAAATATTACATACATGGATCCATGATATTTTGATAGGAATGGAAAAAAATGGATAAAATTAGCAAATGACACACCATTCATATTCTTAATATTTCAGAAAAACATCAAAAAATTTCTCTAAAATAGAAAATCAATGATAGAAATCCATCAGGGTAATGTTCAAAGCATTCATAAAAATTTCAAGGCATTTGGACCAATCCTAATATGTGATATACTATTTTTGGATTTATCAAAAAATAATGTATCATATATTAGGAAACATTATTTATGACCCATATTTTACCATAATTATATGACCAATTTAAAAGTTTAAAAAATATTTCATGGATCCAAAATATTTTTATTGAAATGGAAAAACTTGGATAAAATGGAAAAATGACAGAATATTAAAATGTTGAATAAATCAGAAAATTATCCAAAAATATAAATTAGAAAATATGGATATATGTTCATTTGGGTCTAAATAAAAGATTTTATGAAAAGCTTATGACATTTTAACCAAAAATAGTATATAGCATATTAGAATATTTTTTCTAAACCTATTTTGTACCAATAGGATATAGACTAATTTAGAAATTCAAATGTCAAAATAAAATGAGTCATTCTTTCTTTAGCTAAGTCATTTTCAAAGACATCACCATTATTATTATTTTCATCATAATAAAATGGATGATTCAACTCTATGAAAAAAGTCCCTAACTTATTTGTCTATTGACTTTCACTCAAAATTTATGTCTCACCTAATATCTATCAATCAATATCATCAAGAACGAAAAATGCTTCATTGGGAATAGCCTATAATTAGATCATTAGAAAAGAAAATTAATATTTTTTTATAATTTATGAACCAATATAATAGTAAAATGAGTTATAATACATTGACTTCCAGGAAGGTACAACATCAAGAAGCTTATACATATAATGTTCTTTGACAAGCTCCTAGATTTACCAATAAATATCAAAAAAGGAAAGATTATTTGATGAAAAGTGCACAACCAAATGATTTATAAGAAATTAGCGATCCATGAACTAAGATAATAGTAAACTGGGTTA
Source organism: Musa itinerans (assembly GCA_001649415.1). Taxonomy (NCBI): domain Eukaryota; kingdom Viridiplantae; phylum Streptophyta; class Magnoliopsida; order Zingiberales; family Musaceae; genus Musa; species Musa itinerans. Next base: position 31,145 of record LVTN01001493.1, read on the forward strand.
TAATATATTGGTTTTCAAAAGTATACCATGAAATCCCGTGATAGATGCAATGTTCTTTGACAAGCTCTTGGATCTATCAATAAACATTAAACAAGGGAAGATGATTTAAATACCAGACTATTTATGAAAACTCTATATCTATTTTATCCTGTCTAAATAGTTATTAAATGATTAAACAGTAAGAAAGACTATAATATACTTACATAATGTTTTTTTATCTTTTTGACTTAAGAAAAGGAAAAGATAAGAAAGAAGATAAAGAACAAATAAAGGAGAAGATACAAAAATAAAAGTGACAACAGAGAAGCAAAAGATGAGATCTTCATCGAGATCAGCACCTCTACTAGGACAGTAACTTATGCATTATACTTAGTAGGTGTCTTTAAAAGAGTTAAACCAATAGTGAACCATTTGAAATCGAATCGACCAGCAAAATCTTACTAAACCAACAGTTTAAAAACAATTGTTTTGGACGGAAAACAATGACAGCTATCCAGAAATCAATGGGTAAAATAGTTCAAAAGGGATGCTGTTTAGGCATTTTTCAAAATAAGAGTGTTTTATCAAGAAAACCCAAAGTCAAAAACATTTTTTTAAATTCATCCATCTTACTTTATATTATTATTATTATTATTATTATCTGCCCTTCCACTATAGTATCACCCGCTGTTTGAGAACCTCCCTTTTCTTCCCCTCCAGCGAGAGAGAGAGAGAGAGAGAGAGAGAGAGCAGAAGGGGGAAAGACTCAGTGACTTGGCGATGCATCCACCATCGATGGAGCTCGTTCCTTACTCCTCCAACGCTAACCCCAATCCCAACGTGCCCTGGTCCGAGATGTTCCGCGCCGCCTCCC
>LVTN01001493.1:38128-55642 GCA_001649415.1 Musa itinerans
TATATATATATACATATATATGTATATATATATATATATGAAAATCATTAAATGTGGAGGAATGTGTCTCGCTCTCTTGGGTCACAACAACTACAACCGTCGTTTTTCAGCCCCCAGCGCTCTCATCCCACAGAGCGACAGAAACATAGGGCAGCAACTCTTCCTTCTCACAAGGACCACAGCACTGCCCTCGGCATTCGCTTCCTCGGTAGCTTCATATTGACAATGCTAATGCCCTTGACTAGACATCAGAAACAAGAAATGGGAATTACAGATTTGCAGTCTTATGTAATGGCTACCGATAACTCAGTGAAAGCACAAATGGAAGCATTGAAAATCAGAATTAAGAATTGACTATAAGAAACACTTAATGAATTCAAAAATAGCCTATTGGAGAGCCTCAGTAAATTTTAATAAGATAAGGGCTCAAGTTCTATATTGAACAGATTTGGAGATACATAAAAAGGGCCTTAAGATGGTGACACAAATTACCCATGCATTAAGGTAGAATTTTCGAGATGGGAAGATAGGGATTCGACCAGTTGGATCTCAAAGACAGAAAAATGTTTTCACTTTCACAAAACCCCAGAAGAATCTAAGGTAGAAATAACCTCAATTCAGCTAGACGGAGATGGAATCTAGTGGTATGATTTGTATGAAACTTACCATGGAGTTCCTTCGTGGGAGCAGTTCAAGAGAGGGCTTCTTGTTCATTTTGGCCCATCTGAATACGAGAATATTGATAGATAGCTTGTTAAAATTCGTTAGACTGTTCGAATATTTGAAATATTATCAAATCGAGCTAGAGATTGGTCTGAACGATAACTCATGGATATATTTATCGAAGGACTTAATCCAGATATCCAGTGTGAAGTTAGAAACTTGTCAACCCTACACTATAATCACTATGATATCATTTGCACGTTTACATGAGTGGATCGGAAGATTCCTGATGTTTTTATCCAACAGTCCAAATTAAGACTGCTCCAATGTGGACCACAAAATTATTTAGTTGTACAATTCCACAGCGCGTGACACTCAGGGACTGCCCCGTTTCCTTTACCCTCATTATAAATATTGGTATTTGTTGACCAAAGTAAGATCACGATTCTGTCAAAATCGGATTAGGTTAACGGTTTGACAATTCAAACTGAACTAGACAATTATTTTCTGGTTCTTAAATTTCAGAACCGAAACCAGAACCAAAATCGTTCAAAAAGTTAAAAAAACTTTAAACGATCAAATGCCCCTTCAAATGATAAATTTATTCCTTTCAACACATTAATAAACTACTAATTAAAGAAATATTTTAAGAAAATTAAAAAGAAAAAATTAAAATAGATGGTTTCGGTTTGGAACTGGAACTGAAACTTCAATCAGAACTCAAAATTTCTGGAATCGATTCAATTTTAGTTTCAAATTTGATAGAATTAAAATGATTGATTCTGAAATTGGTGTCGATTCTAGAACCGCATTGAGACTATTTGAAGAATCAACGACGATAATTCAAATCTTGATTGGTCACTGTTACCGGCAAAGTTTTGCTGAATTCTTCCGGGTCTAGAGGCAATCGTAAAGAAAATTTATGCTACTTGGGTGAGAATCTCTGAAACCTCATTTATCAAAATTGTGTTGCATTACAGATTCAATATTGAAAAAAGTTTCGAAGGAAGAGGGAAAAACAAAAAGAAAAATGATGCAGTTATATGATAAAACTAGGCGCTCGTGAAGGCAAATTGAGATTGTTCCTCGAGGTAGATGATTGGATTTGATCTGATTTCATTTTCTTTTATGAAACCCATCGTAAACTCCTAAAACACTAAGACACTTTTGAACTAAAGCATACTAAGCTTAATGAGTTGCTCAGATGATACATACCCCTTCGAGGTCACCACGTCGACTTAGAAATCCTATAAAAAGGAGAGCAGCAAACCACTCCTTCGATGCTTTAATCAAAATATGCCCGAGGGAAAAATAAGACAAGGTGAAGAAATTAAGTGTAAAAATTAAGAGAACATTACTCCCTTCTTATGCCCGAAGAAGCTCATTTCTGGATACCCAACACTCGAATCATTGAGAAATATTTTTAGAATAAGGATCATTATATATAGGAATATTTTCTGTATAATTTGGTGGTTTATGGCAGTTGAATTGAGTTTTTTTTTTTTTCCGAAAAGGAGAAATTGTATTAAAGGTTAATCTGGGTCCACAAACGGAGCTAAAGGGAATCATTAGAAGGCTAAAAAAAAAAAATTTATAGTTGGCAAGCCAATGGACCATGCCGTTTGTGGTCTGGGAAACGTGGACTCTACCGACAACATAAAAACTTTGAACAAAGAAGTAAAATATCACTCAAAATGTTTCGAAGGAACGGAGGAATCTTAACAGTTACCTTTCATAAAATTGATTAATTTCAGGGAATCAATTTTAATGTAAATGTTGGAGAGGTGTAATTCTGCAGTCTTCCGGAGAATTTCGAGCAAGGCAGAAGCTTCGGCCAGCCATGGTAGGATTGGTGGATGACAAGTTGCCTCCCCCAACTCCAAGAAAGGAGAAGTCTGCAGTTGAACTGGGTTAATACAGATTTCTGTTGAATATTTCACATGTCAATAATTTATTGGAGGTGATTTATTTTTAAACATAAGATGTTTTATCATGTCAGGTTCACCTATGATCAATATGTAAACCACTCGTAGGACGGGATCTAAAATTATGCCCAAAAAAAAACAAAAAACAAAAGATTGACGTACACATGCTGACTGCAAAGTACTGTATTCTCTTGTATCGACCTATTTGAGCCAGCTCATCCACAGCAGTCATGACGAAGGCAATATGATTCCCTGCTCTATCTGCAACAGGAACAGGAGCCATGTTATGCGAGTTTCGAAGGCATTGAGCATATACCATCGCCGTATGATCGGCTGCATGAAAGATACATGATAAGAAAGAGAGATATATTGTTAGGACTTTAACCAGGAGAGTCCTAATTGAGAGGGACATTCATATAAAATTTATCTAAGTTGACCTCTATTAAAGAGGTGAAGAGGTCGGTTAGGGTTAAAAGATTGTTTTATAGAAAAGAATTAGGAGTCGTAAAGGAATATGAGTCTTGAGTAGGAGTCATATTAGGAGTTGGTTAGAAGTAGGAGTCCTGTTAAGAGTTAGGATTTAGAAGCCCTATAAATAGTCATGTATTCCTTCTCTTTTGATAAACAATAGATGAATCTTTTCTGTACCCTTTGAGCAGCAACTTAGAGGAAGGAACCCTTATAGAGTTCCAAGGAAGCCGGTCCCCTAAAGAGATCAACCCTAAGCTTAGAATCTGTAAGGGTTCTAACATCTGGTGTCAGAGCAGCATTCTTGGCATCTCGCTGCCCTTCCACAGCGATCCATTAGCCCTCCACAGTTGCCCAAAGCAATTCCCACAATTGCTTAAAAGATCGTTGCCAAATTCCACCGTCATCTCCACCACCACGGATCATCTTTTGATCTCCCCGTGAATAGCAACAGGTTCTGGTTTCCTACCTTACTGTTGATGTAATTTAGTTATCCTTATTCGAAAATCAAAAAAATAAATTATTCCTATATTGCTGCATAAAGTTTTCATCGTAAAGTTTTTATCTCTACGACGAAAGATACATTGTAGAATTCCAATCGCATAGCATAGATTATTTGATCTTGCTACTGCATTTTTTCTATCCAAATCTCTACAAAATTTTAATGACAGCTTTAACACTTTCTAATAGTATATTTTCTTTTAGTTTCGTTGAAAAATTCTCAATATAAACTACTGATCTTTTATGTCCAATCTGCTACACTTGAAAATCTGTGCTGTAGAAAATTTCAGCCACATATTGTTGTCTTAACCGATCTAATTGCAGTCCTTTTTGAACGAAATTTCTTATACACTTCATAGATCATCTTGGCTTCCATCTAAGATTGATCTATTAAGGAATTCATCTCTAAAAATATTCTTGTGTTGTTGCAAATTTTCATCGTAAACCGCTGAAATTTTTCGACGACAATTCTGCTATCGCAACTTGCACAAATTTCCTTACTGTTATACTGCCAAAATTTTCTTAATTAAATTGGTTATCCTTGCTGTCATATAAACTAAGATTTTATTTTCAATTCTTTCCTCAAATCTCTCAATTTTTTGCTGAAAATTTTGTTGAGAAACCTCTATTTCTTCGATGACAATTCTGCTCTTACAAGACAACACATACCTACAGCAACTTCCACTAATTTATATTAAACCTTTGCTACCATCTATCATAGATCTAAAATTTTTTTCTCTAACCTTCATCCACTATCATCACAACCCTAAAACTCCACCAAATCACACCCTCAAACTGCCCCAAAATAGCCACAAAACAAGCCTAAACCATAGCCTACATCCACCAATCCACCAACCCTTTCGACCATTACTTCTCTCAACCTATACATACCTTTAACTCGACAACAAAAGAGAGTTCTTAACATCATAGATTTGGAGGCATATACTATGGCATCTGAGGAGGCAATCGATGCTAAATTTGAAGCCTTCGAGGCACGAATGAAGGATAAGATTTAAATTCTCTTTACCGAACTCAGTTTGGGCCGACCACTAAGCCCGAAGAAATCACATCAAGGAGAGAGCTCTGACCAATCGCACCAAGCCTAAAGATATGACTTCTAAGAGATGGGAGTCTCTATGACCAACCCCAACTATCCACGCATGAGGGTGGACTTTCCTAGATGGGAAGAAGGAGACCCGATTGATTGGATCTCGTGCACGGAGCGATATTTTCGGTACCACAAAACCGCGGATGCATCTATGGTGAAAATTATGGCTATACATCTAGAAAGAGATGCCATATAGTGGTTTGACTGATTTGAACACACTCATAAAGTCCTCTTATGGTGATAATTCAAAGAAAGAATGCTGATCCGCTTTGGACCAACCGATTACGAGAACATTGACGGACAACTAGCAAAGATCCTACAAAACACCATCATTCAGGAGTACCAAACCAGGTTTGAAAGGTTATCTAATTAAACTCATGATTGGTCTAAAAAATAGCTATTGGAGACCTTCATTGAGAGCTTAAAGTCAAAGATATGTGAAGTTAAAGCGCGACAATCGTACATGCTTATGGCAGCCATCTCTTTCGCACGACTTCAAGAGGAACGATTGAACCATGAAGCCCAGAGGACTAGGGTCGCTCCCTGACCAGCAATACTGAAGCCCTCAGCCCCCCCTACTATCAACCTAGTCCCTGCGCCAAAAAAGTTGACAAGAGAAGAGCTTCGTGAGCGATTTGCGAAGGGGTTATGTTGGCATTGCGACGAGCCGTGGAGCCATGAGCATCGCTGTAGTAAAGGGAGACTTCTTATGATTTAACTAATAGAAGAAGAGGTCATTGAACATCCAGAAGAGAGCCTTGAATATGAAGAGGAAGATACGGAAGAAGAGTCACAACCGACCGACGTTACGGTACATGCACTAGCCGGCTACTCAAACCTGCAAACGATGAAAGTTGGAGGCTTTCTCAAACAATAATCGATCACTGTTCTCATCGACACGGACAGCACTAATAATTTCCTAAATAGTAAGGTTGCTGTCCAGATGGCCTTATCTATCGAGAATTGCAACAGGTTAGACGTAAAAGTCACCGACGGAAGAATCCTAAAGTGCGACCAAAGATGTCTACAGGTGAAACTATTATTGTAAGACCAATAAATTATCACCGACATCTTTCTCCTCGCTCTTGATGATCATGAGGCCATGCTCATAATTGAATGGTTGATGACATTAGGTGATGTTTCCTGAAATTTTATGAAACTAATTATGAAATTTTACAGTAAAGGGAAACAGGTGATACTGCACGGGAAACGTGGGGGCAACGTAACGATGATTTGCACACAACAAATGGAGAAGGTTTTGCATAAAGCATGCAGTGGCTTTTTGGTACATCTTGAGCAACAAACTAAGGGAGAGCTAATAGAATTTGAAGATCCAAACTCACTTCCTTTGCTTGCTGAATTTTCAGATATATTTGATGAACCACGCAACCTACCTCTTACCCGTCGGCATGATCATTATATAATGATTCTTCCAAGCAAACCTTTAGCAAATACTTAGTCATATCAGTATCTACATCTCCGGATGAAATAGAAAGGATTATAAAAGGGATGCTCGAAATAGGAGTTATTCGGCCAAGTTGCAGCCCCTATTCCTCACCAGTGCTACTTGTACGCAAGAAGGATGGAACTTAGCGGATGTGCATCAACTACCGAGCTTTAAATTGCATCATCGTCAAGGAGAAGTATCCAATACTAGTGGTGGATCAACTTCTTAATGAATTAAAAGGAGCTCGAGTCTTCACGAAGTTGGACCTCCGATCCGGTTACCACCAAATTCAGCGGCCAAGTTGTAGCCCCTACTTTTCACCAGTGCTCTTCGTACGAAAGAAAGACGGAATATGGCGATTGTGTTGATTATCGAGCTCTCAACGGCATAACCATCAAGGACAAATACCTATTCCAATAGTAGATGAATTGCTAGATGAAAGGGAGCACAAATCTTCACAAAGCCAGACCTTCGATCTGGGTATCATCAAATATGAGTGTGCGAAGAAGACATATCGAAAACCACTTTTTAAACAAACAACGACCACTATGAATTTTTACTTTTTTCAACAGAAGGTGAAATATCTTGGGCATATCATATCAGAGGAAGGTGTGGCGGTGGACCCCTCCATAATTAAAGCAATGCAGAATTGGCCGACCCCGAGGAACATAAAATTGCTACACGACTTTCTAGGTTTAACAAGCTACTACTGCAAGTTCGTCAAAAACTATAGAAAGATCAATGCACCACTTACTTCCTTGCTAAAAAAAGATGCTTTCCAATGGTCGGACAAAGCCACCGCCGCATTCGATAAACTTAAAGCCACAATGACGACAGCGCCCAACTTCGGCAAGACTTTTGTTATTGAAGCTGATACCTCCGGAGTCGAAATTGGTGCTGTACTAATGCAAGATGGCTGCCCCCTCACTTATACCAGAAAGACATTATCTCCTTCCCATCTTAAAATGACTATTTATGACAAGGAGATGCTTACGATTATGCATGCGGTGGCCAAGTGGAGACCGTACTTGATTAGGCGATGCTTTCAAATCAAGGCCGACCATAAAAGTCTAAAATATTTCTTGGTATCTTCCCCCAAGTAGCAAAAATGGAAAACAAAGCTTCTTGGATATGATTTTGAAATAACTTACAAAAAGGGGAAAGAGAATGTTGTTGTATATGCGCTTTAGCGGCTACTCAAGCAAGTTGAATTTTTGGTCGTTTCACTTCCGACCAGCGACTTCCTTGAGGATATTAAGATGGAATGGTAGGAAGATCCGAAGACTAGTAAGATCATAAAAAAATTGATGGAAGCACCAAGCTCCATGGCTAATTACAATTGGGACTCAAAAGAATTGCGCTATAAGGTACGCATTATGCATGTGCCAAATTCTACTTGTATCTTCATGAGCAGATTTTGGACAGAGTTATTCCAAATGCAGGGTACTAAATTGAAAAGGAGTACAGCGTATCACCCACAAACCGACGGCTAGACATAAGTGGTGAACAGGTGCTTGGAGACAATCCAAACCATCTACCAAATATGACTGCCCAAGGAGAACTCCAAACCCAGTCGAGTGCCATTATTGATCGACAGATCGTGACTCGACAATGATGACCCAGTACTGAAGTGCTAATATAGTAGGCGAACTTACCAGCAAAAGGTGCCACTTGGGAGAACTATAACGACTTGAAGATCAAATTCCCAGAATTCATGGATCGTTAGCCTTGAGGACAAGGCCGATTTGAAGAGGGCGGGTCTATTAGGACTCTAGCTAGGAGAGTCCTAATTGAGAGAGGAATTCATATAAAACCTACCTAAGCTGACCCCTATTAAAGAGGTGAAGTGGCCGGCTAGGGTTAGGAGGTTATTTCTTAGAGAAGAATTAGGAGTTGTAAAGGAATAGGAGTCTTGAGTAGGAGTCATATTAGGAGTTGGTTAGAAGTAGGAGTCATATTAGGAGTTAGGGTTTAGAAGCCCTATAAATAGCCATGTATTCCTCATATTTTGATAAGCAATAGATGAATCTTTTCTGCAGCCTTTGAGTAGCAACTTAGAAGAATGAACCCCTATAGAGTTCTAAGGAGGCCGACCCCCTAAAGAGATCAACCTCAAGCTTAGTATTTGCCTTTGAGTAGCAACTTGGAAGAATGAACCCCTATAGAGTTCTAAGGAGGCCGACCCCCTAAAGAGATTAACCTCAAGCTTAGTATTTGCAAGAGTTCTAACATATATATAACCAGAGAAACAACTATACCATGAAGATTACCAAGAGGAAGGAAGATTTGAAATTTTTTATAACACCCATCTTTTAATTTCACCCATACATATATATATTAAAATAAGACAGCACATTCCTATATTTATTATTGTTATCTTAAGAAATATAGTGGAAGTAAAAAATTTTAAAATTAAAATATGCTAACTTACTAAATAAAATGATATGATTTCCTTTGTATATAATATTTTTGATATGTGTACATAATTATAATTTTTAACTAAATAAAAATATTAATATAATATGTCTAAAATTTTAATACACAAAATATCCATAGGTCATCATCCATATTTGCACTAGTATAGGCTTGCATGTGCTTACTTTTCTACCCAATCGCTTGGGTGAGATGCTAATATCTATACTTGTAAAATAATATCCATAGTGAGTAATCACTTAGTAAGTACGAACCTTTATAACTTTATTTAGATGAGCATGCATCATATCATATATACAATATTTTAAAATCATGTGCATAAGGTATTTAATAGTAAACATCTCACCTTATAACTTCTTTAACAATTATAACCCTACAATATAGTATATGCACAATAAGGATGTAAAATTCTATGTCGAAATAATTTAAAATGCTGATATATACATATAGGAAATATAACAAATTTATGGACTTCTACATCCCATATCATAACATATATATGCACTTTCATATTGCACATCATCATAACATAAATGTGCACTCCTATACCGCATGTCAAAATATATATATGTACTCTTATGACGCACATTATAATACATACATGCACTCCCACATTATACATCATAATACATATATATATTGCACATCATAATATATTCATGCACTCTCACACCGCACGTTATAAAAAACACATGTACTCCTACATCGCACGCCATCATATATGCATGTATATAAGATATTTTTATCATAATTCATATATTTTTATGCTTATAAAATATATATATTTGACGAGCTAATAACGATCATATCATTTGAAACATGCTTTTCAAAATATATTATGTATATGATAATCTATACTATCACTATTTTATAGTAAATTAAACTTATACTTAATTTAACTCATAAATTAAACTTATCACTATTTTAGGGAACGATAAACTTTCTCCTTCCTTGAGGTTTCTTGGCCTCCATGAGAAAACTGAGAGAATAGCTTGAGATCTACTTGAGATCTACGGTTCAATATCATTAGACAACCTCTTAAGTCTTCTTTTTTTTTTCTTTTTTTTTCCTTCCCCGAGATCTCTCTTTCCTCTAATTGCTCCTTTTCGCTCCTCTTCTTTTTTTTTCCTTTCTTCTTCTTCCTTCTCCTTATTTCTCTTTTCTTTCCCTTTTTCCTTCTTTATTCTATTCTTTTCTCTAATTTCACAAGTGAACCTTTCTATCTTTTCTTCCTTTCCTCTCTCTTTCTCTCTTCTCACTTTTCTTCTCTTTTCTTCTTTATTCTTGTTGGGTCCAGCCCATACGTGGGCTTGGACTAATGATTTGAGCTTATAACCCAAATAAATAATTAAAAGAAAAAAAGTGAAATAGTGGAGAGAAGCGAATGCGTGCAGCAAACTATGGTGGCGCAGAGAGAGAAAGAGAAAGAGAAAATTATGATTTTGAGTTTTTTGGTTCACGATCAGCGGCCAAACGTTGTCAGTTTTGGGCCAAATTTTCTGTAGAAAATCTTTGCAGCAAACTCTACAATCCTAATGGTGTTGATCTATAGTTTACCATCTCTGAGGTACTTTCCTGCTATACCCACTTTGTGCGACCTAAAATTCTCTTATGATTAGATCCATCTATATGATGAAGATATGCTATTTTTGAGCTAAGATATATTATCTTGATGTTATTGTGTAATCCTCTTGCTATTTTAGAGAAGACTTATTGTAAACCTGTTATAATTACTATTGATAGTGGAATTTTGAGGTGGACTATGGTCCCGTGGTTTTTCCTGCATTGGGTTTTCCACGTTAAAATTTTGGTCTCATTATGTGATTGATTTATTGATTGCTCTACTGTTTATACTACTATGGTTGATATTTGCAATTTGATATCAAATTGGTATTTTGATGAGGAACCCATTTTGATCCACAAAGAGGGAAAAGAATTATTCTGCTTTAATAGGTTTTTCCCAACAAGTGGTATTAGAGCAACAGATTATTTGGTGCTAGTTTTTTTTCTTATATGATTGAAATGGAACAGTCAGATGGTATAATTAAATTGAACTCATCAAATTATTCTACTTGGAGGTGTATGATGGAAGATTTACTTTATTGCAAAGATTTGTATAAGCCCATCAAGGTTAAAGATAAACCTTCTACTATGGACGATGAGGAATGAGAAGTTCAATATAGAAAAGCTATTGCCTATAGTAAAAGATGGATGGATATAAATTTGCATGAGTATATTTCTAATGAAACCAGAGTTGATATTGTTTGGCAAAGGTTAGAAAACCTCTCTGTAAAAAAGACAATGGGAAATAAAATTTCTCTCTTCAGAAGACTTATAAATTTGAAGTATAAAGATGGTGGTAATATTGTTGAGCACATAAGCCTATTTCAAAGTCTTGCAAACAAACTGGTTGCTATGAAAATGAATATAGATGATGAGATGCAAGGATTATTACTTCTCAGCTCTTTACTAGAAAGTTGGAAAATGTATGTGGTGACAATTTGTAACTCTATGCTAGAGGGAACTCTAACTATAGATATGGTTAAAGACAGTTTGCTAAGTGAATATGTCAGAAGGAAAGAACAAGGTAAATCTTCTTCTGGCGCATTTATTACTGAAAAATAAGAAAGACGTGGAAGAAGTCATAGCAGAAATCCGCATGGTTATAGAGGAAGATCCAAGTCTAGAAATGATATCAAATGTTTCTACTGTAATAGGCTAGGTCACATGAAAAGAGAGTGTAGGTTTTGGAAGCGAGAATAGAATGAAAGGAAGAAAAATGAGAAAGAGACAAATACAATTGCTGCTGAAGGTGATATCACTATTGTTTGTGATGACGGTTGTGTCAGTCTTACAGCTCAGGACAGTAACTGGGTAATTGACTCTGGTGCTTCATTTCATTTTACTTCTCATGGTGATTTCTTCAAGTCTTACACTATTGGTGATTTTGGTAATGTTAGAATGGGAAACAATGATATATGTAAGATTGTGGGTATTGGAGATATTTGCTTGGAGACCGGTATTAGGAGCAAATTGATACTTAAAGATGTCAGACATGTTCTAGATATTCATCTTCACTTGATATCTATAGGTAAACTTGATAATGAGGGATTTACACACTATTTTGGTGAAAGCAAATAGAAACTCACTAAAGGTTCTCTAATTGTGGTAAGAGGAAAGAAGCTTAACTCTTTTTATGTCATGGAAGCTAAGCTACACAAAGGAGAGATTAATGCAATTCAGAAGGGTGAAAGTATAGATCTTTGGCATAAAAGACTTGGTCATATTAGCGAGAAGGGACTTCAAACTCTTGCTAGAAAGCAGTTCTTACTAGAGTTACAAGGTATATCTCTTAAATCTTGTGATCATTGCTTAGCTGGAAAAACACATAGAGTTGCATTTCATACATATCCATCATCTATAAGATCATATGTTATTGATTTGATTCATACTGATGCTGTACTATGCAAACTAGAACTCTTGGAGGTGCTCTTTATTTTATTACTTTTATTAATGTTCATTTTAGAAAAGTTTAGGCTTTTGCTTTGAAATCTAAAGACCATATACTCGATGTTTTCAAAGAGTTTATATCAGTGTTGAAAGAGAAACTAACAAAAAGCTAAAGTGTATTCGAGTAGATAATGGTGGTGAGTACAAGGTTCCTTTTGAGAATTATTGCAGGTTCCATGATATCAGGCTTGAGAAAATAATTCCTAAAACTCCTCAGTAGAATAGTATGGCAGAAAGGATGAACAGAACCATTAAAGAAAGGATTAGAGGTATGCTTTCCCACGCCAAGTTACCTAAGTCATTTTGGGGGGAGGCTATGAGAACTATAGTTGATATGATAAATCTTTCTCCATTAGTTCCTCTGAAAAGTGATGTTCCAAAGAGAGTATGGAAAGGAAAAGATATATCTTATAATCATTTAAGAGTCTTTGGGTGTAAAGCATTTGTTCATATTCCCAAAGATGAAAGGTCTAAGCTTGATAATAAGGCAAAAGCATGTATCTTCTTGGGATATGGTCATGAAGAGTTTGGGTACAGATTATGGGATCCAGTGAATAAGAAGATTATTAGAAGCAGAGATATTATATTCCTTGGAGTTTGGGTCTAGTTTCTTCACATGTAGTTCATGGAGATTATGGGGGAGATGAACAAGAAGATTGTGGTGAGAATACAAGTGATGATACTCCTACAATTGATGATGCTGAACCAACTGAACAAGCACCTCCACCACTAGTTGAGATTCCATTGAGAAGATCCACCAGAGAGCGACAACAATCTACTAGATATCCTCAACATGAGTATGTTATGCTTATCGACGGAGGAGAGCCAGAAACTTACCAAGAAGCTATTCTACATGAGCATAAGAATGAGTGGGTTAAAGCCATGCAAGAAGAGATGAGATCCTTGCTTGAGAACCACACCTATGACTTGATAAAGTTACCTAAAGAGAAGAAAGCTCTCAAGAATAAGTGGGTTTACAAATTGAAGACTGAAAATAATAGCTCACAACAAAGATACAAGGCATGACTAGTTGTGAAAGGATTCAATCAGAAGAAAGGTATTGACTTTGAAGAAATATTTTCTCTTATGGTGAAAATATCCTCTATCCGAGTTATTCTTGGTTTGGCTGCCCGCTTGAATTTAGAAGTTGAGCAACTTGATGTGAAAATAGCATTTCTTCATGGTGACTCAGAAGGATACACATATGCAGACATGGCGGGTGATACTGATTCCAAGAAGTCCACTTCGGGGTTCTTGATGACATTTGTAGGGGGAGTAGTCTCTTGGCAATCTAAGTTATAGAATTGTGTTGCTCTATCAACCACAGAAGCAGAATACATAGCAATTACTAAAGCTTGTAAGGAAGCTTTATGGATGATAAAGTTTCTATAGGAATTGGGCTTGAAACAGGAAGGATATACTATTTACTGTGATAGTCAGAGCACCATTCACCTCTCCAAGAATTCAACATACCATTCTAGATCCAAGCATATTGATGTGAGATATTACTGGATTCGTGATGTGCTTGAGTTGAAAGAACTATAGTTGGAAAAGGTATATACCAATAAGAATGGATCAGATATGTTGATAAAGTCTTTGCCTAAGGTGAAGCTTGAAGCATGTAGGCGAAGAGTGGGCTTAGTATAGCCCACCATATGAGTTGGAGGGAGAGAATTGTTGGGTCCAGCCCATATGTGGGCTTGGACTAATGATTTGAGCTTAGCCCAAATCAATAATTAAAAGAAAAAAGTGAAATAGTGGAGAGAAGTGAATGCATGCAGCAAACTATGGCAGCGTAGAGAGAGAGAAAGAGAAAGAGAAAACTAGGATTTTGAGTTTTCTGCTTGATGATCAGCGGCAAACGGTATCAGTTTTGGCTCAAATTTTATGCAGAGAATCTTTACAGTAAGCTCTACAATCCTAATGGTGTTGATCTATAATTTACCCTCTCTGAGGTACTTTCCTGCTATACCCACTTTGCGAGACCTAAAATTCTCTTATGATGAGATTCATCTATATGATGAAGATATGCTATTTTTGAACCAAGATATATGATCTTGATGTTATTGTGATCCTCTTACTATTTTAGAGAAAACTTATTGTAAACTTGTTATCATTACTATTGATAGTGGAAGTTTGAGGTGGACTACGGTCCCGTGGTTTTTACCTCATTGGATTTTCCACGTTAAAATTTTAGTCTCACTATGTGATTGATTTATTGATTGTTCTACTGTTTATGTTGCTGTGGTTGATATTTGCATTTTAATATTAAGTTGATATTTTGATGAGGAACCCATTTTGATACACAAAGAGGGAAAAGAATTATTCTGCTTTAACAGGTTTTTCCCAACAATTCTTCCCTTCTCTCCCACAATCATATCCTTCTCCTCTTCTCCTCCACTTTCTCCCTCCTCTTCCTCTCTTTCCTTCTTCACTATTCTTCCCTTCTCCTTCACAACCACATCCTTCTCTTCTCTTCTCCTCCTCCCATTTCCCAATTTTTTTCCTCTCTTTCCTTGTTCTCTATTCTACTCTTCTCCCCCCACAACCGCAACCTTTTCTTCTCTTCTCTTCTCTTCCTCCCCTTTCTCCTTTCTCTTCTTCTCTATCCTTTTCCTCTATTCTTCCCTTTTTTCCTATAGAATTAAGAAATAGTTTGTGAAAGGGATGACTTTTATTCATAGAGATAATGAGTATTTATACATGTTTTGAGAGTGTGATTTTTCTTAATCAATGATTCAAATCATGCAATTAGATTAGCTCTTCA
The DNA here is from genome assembly GCA_001649415.1 of Musa itinerans. Lineage (NCBI taxonomy): Eukaryota > Viridiplantae > Streptophyta > Magnoliopsida > Zingiberales > Musaceae > Musa > Musa itinerans. Next base: position 52,951 of record LVTN01001493.1, read on the forward strand.
AATTTGTGATTGATCCTCAAATCTATGATTGATTGAGGATATAAAAAAGCAGAGATGTTATTCCATATATGCCTCTATCATGATCTTCTATCATTCCTTACAACTGTAGCCTTCTCCTCTTATCCTCTTCTCTTCTCTTTCTTCTATTTTTCTCTTTCCTTCTATATTCTTCCCTTCTCTCCCATAGCTAGAGCCTTCCCTTCATTTCCTCTCTCTCTTTTCTCCCTTCTCTTCATCTCTTTCCTTCTCCCCCCCACAACCGTAGCCTTCACTTCTCTTCTTATAATCCTCTTTCTCTCCTCTTCTCTTTCCTTCTTTATTCTTCCATTCTCTATAAGCATAAAATCTGTAATATGTTGTATTAAATGTGAAAATAATCTTTTATACCAGGATTGAAATCAAATAATTAGATCTGGTTTAATAATGTGTACCTTTTGATGCCATCTGAAAAGATATATCTATTTGATTTGCAAAGGAAACTAGATCATTCTCTTCTCTTCCTATCTTTTCACAAGACCACCTAGATTGATGATTAGGGAGAAGAGTTGAGAGAAAGACTGTAATCCCTCAGATAACCTCTCTATTTCTTCTTGTTTTCAGTCTCTAGAGGTCCTATCTATTTATAGGCGAGAGTAGAGAGTCTATGATAAGTAATTAGGAGATTTCCTCCCATCAAGGTTATCTCCTAAAGAATCCTACTTTAAGTAGACTTCTTTTCTATTACCCAATATATTTTATCAGAATCCAATTAGTTATATTATATATATCTTATCCAATTATCAAAATTTAATATTCTCCCACTTGGCCCATTAATTGATAAGATATAAAAGAGATATTCAAAATCAAAATAAATAAAATAAAATTATTTAAAAATAATTTTATGTAATTGGAATCCAAAGAGTTTTGAAAAGCATTTTATGCATGGCTATGAGTTTTAAAACAAGCCAATAAGTCCAATAAACATAATAATACTGTATTAAGTCCAACTATCAATGCAAGTCATAGCGGTTGTATATCATCAATATCATACTCTCTTCTATGTACCAAAATATTATTAGTTTTTCTTAATATAGTCCATAATGACCCCTGTAATTTGTCTTGTCAACACAATCCTATTATTACATTCAACTATATTATGCATAAATAGAAATGTAAACAAGATAGTAGAAACAAATAACTTTAATTAAGCAAGAAAAATGTCAATAATAGTATCCACCTAAACATGTAGCACCATATCTTTTAGGACTTACTCACAAGCCCCACTCTAAGAATATATTCTTTAAATATTTTACATTGTAAAGTTTTTATCAATGGATCAGCAATTATCATACTGGTGCTCAGGTTCTCAATTGACACTTATTGTTTCTGGACTCTTTCTCTAACTATCATGTAATTAATCTCGATGTGCTTGGAACCACTAGAATACTTGCCATTCTTAGAGAAGAAAAATGCTATGATGTTATCACAAAATATCTTCAGCAGCCTGGTAATTGAGTCGACCATACCAAGTCTTGAGATGAAATTTCACAACCATAAAGCTTGATTTGTGGCGTCAAAGTATGCCATAGATTTAGATTCCATTGTTGATGATGCAATAAGCGATTTCTTTGCACTTTTCCAAGAAATTGCTCCACCAACTAACATAAATACAAATCCTGAAGTGAACTTCCTATTGTCGAGGTAATTTACAAAATCAGCATCTGAATATCCTGTCACTTCAAGGTGATCTGATCTCCTATATGTGAGTATATAATCTTCCATCCCCTGCATATATCTCATTACTTTCTTTGCAGCTTTCCAATTTTCCATTCCTGGATTGCTTTGGTATCTTTCTAGCATTGTAATTGTAAAATTGATATATGGTCTTATACAAGTTTGAGGATATAATAGACTTCTAACTATGCACCCATAAGGAATATTCTTCATTTGATTCTTTCTAAGTCATTTTTTAGGCATTGATTTTGATTGAATTTTTCACCTCTAGTAATAGGTATATCATTGGCTAAGCAAAGATGCATATTAAATCTCTCTAAGATACGATTAATATATCCTTTCTAAGACAATCCTAATAATCCTTGAGATCTATCCCTGAATATCTTAATACCAATAACATAGGTTGCCTCATTCATATCAACCATCTTAAAGTTCTTATTGAGAAATATCTTAGTTTCGTACAATAAACTAAGATCACTACTGGCAAGTAAAATATCATCTACATATAAGACCAATATAATAAACTTGCTCCTACTTACCTTCAGATATATGCACTGATCAACAGTGTTTTCCTTAAATCCGAAAGAAGTAATGGTATTATGAAACTTTATATACCATTGTCTATAAGCTTATTTAAGGTCATAAATAGATTTCTTAAGTTTACAAGCCCAACTTTTTTTCCCCTTTTATATGAATCCTTTAGGTTGTTCAATATAGATTTTCTTATCCAGATCCCCATTCAGAAATACTATTTTCACATCCATCTAATGTAATTCAAGATCATAATGAGCTACTAATGTCATCATGATTCTCAATGAGTCCTTTCTAGAAACTGAAAAAAAAGTCTCATTATAGTCGATGCATTCTTTTTGAGAAAAACCTTTGGCCACAAGTCTGGCTTTATATCGTTCGATATTGCCCGTTGAGTCACGTTTTGTCTTAAAGACCCATTTACAACCGACTCTTTTACAATTATTGG
>LVTN01001493.1:56098-69082 GCA_001649415.1 Musa itinerans
ATTTCGTCATTTTCTAGGAATTTTGCATTACCAGATTCTACTATCCTCGTACTATAATTAGGGCAATAAAATCTGTATCCCTTGGATTTTTCTAGATAACCAATAAAATATCCTGAAATAGTTCTTGGATCCAATTTCTTTTCATGTGGATTGAATACTCTTATCTTTGTAGGACACTCCCAAATATGTAAATGTCTCAAACCGGGCTTCCTACCGGTCCATAACTTAAATGAAGTTAATGAAACTGACTTACTAGGAACCCTGTTCAAGATGTACATAGCCGTCCTAAGAGCTTCACCCCACATCAACTCAGGTACAGAGGAATAAATTTTCATGCTTCTAACTATATCCATAAGAGTATGATTTTGCCTTTCAACAACACCATTCTTCTGTGGCACCAATGTTGAGCATAAATACCCTATTGTTCTAGGAATCTAGCAAAAGGACCAATGTTCTGACCAGATCCATTATATCTGCCATAAAATTCACCACCCTTGTTAGATCTGACAATTTTAACTTTTCTATCTAATTGTCTCTCGATTTCATTTATGTACACTTCAAGAGTATCAACGATTTGAGACTTTTCATGTATTAGATAAACATAGCCATATCTAGATAGGTCATCTATAAATGTGATGAAATACCTTTCTCCACTAAAACAAGGAATATAGAGTAGTCTATAGATATTAGTGTGAATAATCTCAAGAGTTCTTTACTTCTTGTGGCATTTTTTTTATATGTTTAGTTTACTTTCCCTTAATGTGATCTATACAAACATCAAAATCAGTGAAGTCTAAATGTTTTAAAATATTATCTTTTACTAATCTTTCAATTCTTTCCTTAGAGATATGCCTCAATCGTCTATGCCACAATATAGAAGATCTTTCATTATTGAAACTATGTTTCAATCCAACACTTGATTGCAGGGTCAATAATGTCTTTGTAAACTCAAGATCCAAATTAATTCTATATAAACCTTCACATAGAATTTCTGAACCAACTTTTATTGAATCATAAAATATACTGAGTTTACCATTACTAAAAGAAAGATAATATCCTAACTCATCAATTCTAGATAGGGAAACTAAATTTCTAAAAATAGTAGGAATATAACATGTATCAACAAGATCCATCAAATGACCCGTCTCTAAGCGTAGACGATAAGTCTCCATTGATATGACTTTTGCTTTGAGATGATTTCCCATAATGATGAATCTTTCATTTTTTTTTGTTGAATCTCGGATTTTGATGATGAAACCAATTGATAGTGTTTATGATTTGATATGCGTTTTGAGTGACGTAGGAAACTTCGATCAGGGAGAGAGAATTGAAGTAGGAAGAATCATGTTGGGCCATTGAAAAACATGTCAGAAGATTAGACGTTGAGCCAAAAGATCGGTCAACGTATCGATAGAAGGTTTCGGGCCATGGATTCGGGCATCGGGCTAAGAAGAGCAAAAATTACACCAAGGAAATCGGAGTTGCGGGGGTCAACTGACCGATTGGGTAATAGGCCGCAAGAGAGGACGATGCGTCGAAGAATCAGACAAAGCGTTGATAAACCAATGATATGTCGGACAACTTTGATTCAAGGTTTGTAATAATTGTCTAGATCAAAGTAGGTTTTATGTGTGCAGGATTAACTATGATAGCAAAGCATAAAGCAAAATGAAGTCCCCGAGTCAAGAACGAGATTTCGTTAGGAGTTCGAGAGTTCGTCGGAAGTCCGGACATTCGTCGAAAGTTCTACTAGAATTGACCGAGAAGTCTAAGAGCTTACCAAAGAAGCTCGTCGAAATGAAAGCTTATCAATGTAATTTATGGCTTATCGGTTTTTACCGTAATGAAAGCTGCTTTTTCGGTTTTAAAAATGATGCAATGTTTTGATTTAGCAAAAATGAAAAAGGCATGCTTATATGAAATAATGTAAGTATTATGCTTAATAATTTTATATTTAAATTATGCATGATGATTTGAAGTAATGATGATTTTTGGGTAATTTATGGTTTATTGATCTTTATGATTTCTATGATGAGATTTGCTCTGTCGATTTTTAACTATGATGTATGGTTTTCATGCGAAAAACTTGAGCATACTTATATGAAATCAATCACTTAAAATGAAACACACAAAAACAAAGGGAATACATTTTCCATCTCTATTGATTTTTCGATAAAAGATTAATGAATCCATGTATATTATGCTTTTGTGAATCTCATGAAAATGATTTTAATTTGACGATTTGAATTTGAATGAGCTTTATCTTGATTTTTTGAGATTTATAACTTGAGATTTCTTATGCATGAATCAAGATGTTATATCATTTGATCTCCTATGTTTCTTTTTGCCATTTATAAAAAGAAGAGATTTGTTGAAATAAACCATGTTTACAATGACAAAAGGGGGAAAGAAAATAGCTAGCATCTCAAGGGAACCAAATTTGCTAGCTTGAATGATAAACTTAGACATGTTAGATCTCCCAAATGCATAAATTCTTCTTATACATTTTTTGGATCATGATCTTGATTTCTCAAATTTTAAACTTGATCTTTCATTTTTGATGATTGAAATAATGATTGGAATATTGATGTAATTATGAATGATGATTTGGTATTATGCATGTAATACTTCAACTTATGATAATGATGCACGCAATGATGAAATATTCATGATGAAAAATTGTTTTGACATTTATGACTTAAATTTTCATCTTTGTTATTTATCCTTGTCATGATTTGAAGATTATAGTACAGGGAAATAAATTACACTATTGTATTGTTATTCCCCTCTTTTTGCCAATGACAAAGGGAGAGAAAGAATTTCTAGCATGCACATCATGGAAAGAGGCAAACTTGCTAGCTTGCTCATCTCAAAAGAGAAGCAAGAAGTGCTATCTTGCAAATCTCAAGAGAAGCAATGTTTGCTAAGTTACACATTTCAAGAAGATACAAAATAGTCTATCTTGCACATCTCAAAAGATGTAAAATTTTGCTAACTTTCATATGTGTAAAATTTGATAGCTTACATACTATAAAATGATATAAATTTGCTAGCTTACATGTTCTAATATGATGTAGAACTTGCTATCTTGAACATCACCAAGAATTGCTAGCTTGTAATCTTAAAAGAAGCAAAAGTGCTATCTTGCCTATCTTAAGAAGCACAAATGTTAACTTATACATCTATCAAAATTTACAAACTTGCAAAACTCAAAATTATTGCTAGCTTGCATGATGATAAAATTTGAGATTTATAATGTAATGATTTGAAACTTGATAGTTGCACTTCTCCTTTTTGTTGATGACAAAGGCATAGAAGTATGTTGATGTTATACATGATTTTATGATGACGTGTTACAAATATTCATGATGATATTTGCTTTGACTTGAATTCAACTTGAATTCAAGGTTCTATCGATATAGCATATTGATAGGGGGAGTTTGGTTAAACTCCGGGAGTTTGTTTAAACTCTATCATCAATTGGTTGTCATCATAAAAAAGGGAGAGATTATTGAATTTCAGATTTTGATGATAAAACTAATTGATAGTGTTTATGATTTGATCTACGTTTTGAGTGATGCAGGAAGCTTTGATCAGGGAGAGACAATTGAAGCAGGAAGAATCATGTTGGGCTAGTGAAAAACATGTCAGAAGATTGGACGTCGAGCCAAAGGATCAGTCGACGTATCGACAAAAGGCTTCGGGCCATGGATTTGGGCATCGAGCCAAGAAGAGTGAAAATTACGCCAAGGAAATTAGAGTTGCAGAGGTCAACTGGTCGATTGGGCAATAGGCCGCAAGGGAGGACGATGCACTGAAGAATCGGACGAAGCATCGATAAACCAATGACATGCCAAACAACTTTGATTCAAGCTTTGTAATAATTGTCTAGATAAAAGTAGGTTTTATGTGTATAAGATTAACTATGATAGCAAGGCATAAAGCAAAATGAAGTCCCGGAGTTAAGAACAAGATTTCGTTTGGAGTTCAAGAGTTTGTAGGAAGTCTGGAGGTTCATTGGAAGTTTTATCAAAATTGATCGAGAAGTCTAGGAGCTTACCAAAGAAGCTCATCGAAACTCGCTAAGAAGATTATCGTGAAGTCCAGGAGCTTGCCAGGAGTCCGCTAGAACATTACTAAGAGATCATCGAAAGTTCGCCGGAAGATTATCGGAAGCTCACCGGAAGAAACCTTGACTTATCGGATTTATTTAGCTTAGTGTATGCCTTAGAATTCATAGTTAGTACATAATTGGGTTAGAATTGGGCCAACCCAATTAGGGGCCAATTGGGCCTAAGATTAGGCTTTGTTGGGCCAAGTGAAAAGGTCCAAACAGTGACCAAACAAGTGAAACCGTCATGGCATAGTCTCCGAGACTATGTCAGGCGGTGGTACCATCTAGTGGCAGGATGTTAGGTGGTGGTACCACCAAACTAGGCAGTGATACCGCCTAATATCAATGCTGTAGGCGATGGTACCGCCCAGCATAAGCGGTGGTACAGCCCGTACCCTAAAGACCCGGGATGAGACATTTTTAGGCTCCAAGTTTTAATCAACTTGAGGCCTATAAATACCCCTCTGATCCCTAGTTAACTTACATAAGAATTGAGAGTGAAAAAGAAAGAAAACACTATTGTAATCTTGTGTGAACTCCTCTCAAACTCTAAGTGTTTAGAATTCTATTTAGGGAGGAGTAAGTGGGGGTGTAAATGTTCTCTCTTGAGCCTGCAAAAGGAGAATAGAGTTGTAAATAGGTGGTTGGTCTTCGCCTATTGAAGTAAGACCATTAGTGGATGCCGGTGGCCTCGACGGAAGGGGAATCGGTGGAGTGGATATAGGTCATGACGACCAAACCACTATAATTCGGTTTGCATTTCTTTTGAGCAATATACTTTAACTAAAAACATCCTTAACCTCCTTTTTATACTCTTACGAAAGCTTTCAAGTTCAATTTAAGCATCCTTACGAAACGGGTTTAATCGAAACGAAATATTTTCTTAAATCGACGTTTTTACTACCGCACTAATTCATCCCCCCCTCTAAGTGCCGACTCGTTCCTAACACTTTTGATTTCCGGATTGAAAGAAATGCTTATATATTATTGGTAACATGAGTTGAAGCACCAAAATCAATCCACCAAGTATTAGAAGGAACTTCTGTAATGTTTGATTTGAAACATACAAAGGTCGAGTTAATACATTTTCTTTTGAACCAAGTCTTGCATTTAATACAGTCCTTCTTTACATGTCATTTCTTTGTATAAAAGAAGCACTTTATTGTAAAAGCTTTCTTTTCATTAGTCTGTTTAACATTTTCAAACATGACAAATTTCTTTGATGGGTGATACTTCAATTTTCTTTTCTTATTACCAGTTCCTTGAGTAGCAGTCATGATAGTATATGAGCTTTCCTGCTTTAATCTTAATTCTTCCTGAACACACATGCAAGTTAACTCATTCGAGTCCCACTTATTCTTATTTGTATTATAGTGAATCTTGAATGGGCCAAACTGAGAAGGAAGGGAATTGAGAATAAATTGCATAAGAAAAGACTCATCAACATTCATGCCTAATACTTTAAGTTTTGCAGCTTTATCAGCCATATTGAGGATGTGATCTTGAATTCCTCGAGTGCCATCATATTGAGTCATAGTCAGTTCTTTCATTAGTGTGTCAGCCAATGACTTATCGGCAAATTTAACTATATCTTCAATAACCTTTAAATATTCTTATGTGCTAGTTGCAATTGGTAATGAAGTATTTATGTTATTTGCAATCATCATTCTTATGAATATTAAACTAAGTCTATCAGATCCTTCCCAAGCTTTCATTTCATTAACTTGTTTTACAATACTTTCATAAATTAAGTTTGTAGGCTTTTTAATAAGCAATGCTAAATCAAGATCTAATACACATAGTGTAAATTGCACATGCTTTAACCATTTTGAATAATTTGATCCAAATAGTATAAGGACACTAGAAGCATATGAATGTATAGACGGAAGTACCACTGCAAAATATAAAATAACATTAATGCTTTGAGTTTGTCAAAACTTTGATGAACTATTAATATAATATATATTATACCTTTGGGTGAAATATTGACATATCTAGTGTTCACTCAAGATCATCTATGGAGGACTAACACCATCCTTGTGGAATAGTACTATTACCTTTGGGTATACAACCTAAACTGCAAAGATATCCAAAATAGTATCATCCTACCCAATCACATAATTATTCAAAGTAGATTCTCCTTTGAAATTATCTAAATCTCTTAATTATGTGTGCCATTGTGAATATTATTTTCTTAATGTCATTTAGGACCGATTCCTTAATATTATTTTATAAGTTATTGGTCTAGGTCACATTGGTGACTACAAGATCAATACAATGATATAAAATATAATTTAAAATATCTTATAAATGATAAAACTTTTATTGTAATTCATATCACAAAAGCCTATCATTCCATGCCACTTTGGTAGCTACAAGTCAGATAAAACTTAGGGAGATGAGTTACAAATAATATTCATCAAATTTCTTCAATTTAATTTATGCTAAGTAGTTCAATAATAGAGTAACAACTATAATAATTATTGAACATTAATTAGCAAAAGATATCTCATATGATAATCATGGTAACATATAAATCATGTCTAGATGGACATTATTTTATAATTTCAAATATATACATGTGAATAAATAAATGAATATCTAAGAACAATGATTGGATTTTATTTACCACATATAAAATAATCAATAATTCATGTGAGAAAACTATAAAAGTGAACTGTAATTTATAATTTTTTTATTAAAATTAAATCTAATCAAAATATAATCATGATTAAATCCAATCATAATTATAATAAATCATATTTATCAATTTTATAATTGAGAATATAAATTAAAAATTCTCAATCTTATAAGGGTAAAACTATAAATATTTGATAGGATATAAACTAGAATTATGAGATTTGTAAAGGGCAGAACTATCAAAAGAATTAAAAGATATTAATAAAATATAGAAGGGTAAAATTATAATTTGACCAAAGGGAAACCCTAAGGCAAAAATTGTAATTTTGCCAAAACCTTACTATGCACTACCGTTGCTGCCCACGCGCAGCCGCTGTGGTTGTTCCTACCCACATGCGACCGCTATTGCTATCGCCGCGGGGATGCCTCTACTCGCGCATGGCCGCTGCGGCGGTTCTTGCCTGTGCCTGGTCACCACCTGGGCATGGCTACTTGCGCGACTACCGATGCTTGCGCACGGTTGGCCACGGCTACTGCCAGCGTGCGGTCGCCACCTATGCGCGGCCTACACGCACGCAGTTGCCACCTGATGCGGTTGTCTGCCCTCGTGCGGTCGCTGCAAGGACGCGGGTTTTGCCGGCGTGCGGTCGTCGCATGGGTGTGGTGCTATTGCCTGCTGCATTGTGATGCGCAAGTTGCCCAGCACAGCAGAATCGTTGGCTGTACACAGCGAGGTCGACAACGACCATTACTGCTTCGCGATTATTGGAGAATAGGGATCATTCATGCATCGTAAATAAAAATAATAGATATAATGTATTCGATACCAATTGTTAGCATAAAATCTGTAATATGCTATCTTAAATGCGGAAACAATATTTTATGCTAGGATTGAAATCAAATAATTAGATCTGGTTTAACGATGCGTACCTTTTGATGACATCTGAAAAGATATCTCTGTTTAATCTACAAAAGCATTGTCTTTAGATCCAAGATCGCTGTCAATCTGCAAAGGGGAACTAGATCCTTCTCCTCTCTTCCTATCTTTTTATAGGACCGCCTAGATTGATGGTTAGGGAGAAGAGTTGAGAGAAAGACTATAATCCCTCAATTGAGATAATTTCTCTATTTCTTCTTGTTTTTAGTCCCTAGAAGTCTTATCTATTTATAGGTGAGAGTAGAGGGTCTAGGATAAATAATTAGGAGATTTCCTCCCATCAAGGTTATCTCTTAAAGAATCCTACTTTAAGTGGACTTCTTTTCTATTGCCCTATATATTTCATCAGAATCCAATTAGTTATATTATATATATCTTATCCAATTATAAAGGGTTATAAAATCTAACATTCAAATAAAATTAGATCTAACAATATATTACAACTTTTCATTTCTATTTAGAAAAATAAACCTTATTTGATCTGCAGACGCACCATCGTCAGATCTGAGATATCAATCTGCAAGGAGAACTAGATCCTTCTCCTATCATCCTATCCTTTTACAGGACCACTTAGATTGATGGTTAGAGAGAAGGGTTGAGAGAGAGACTGTAATCCCTCAACTGAATCCTCTATGACATGCTTCTCTTTAGCCCCTAGAGGTCCTGTCTATTTATAAGCGAGAGCAAAGGGTCTAGGATAAGTTATTAGGAGAGTTCCTCCCATCAAGGTTATCTCCTAACGAATCCTACTTTAACATAAACTTCTTTTCTATTGGCCAATAACCATAATCAGAATCCAATCATATCTATAATATATCTTACCTAATTAAATAGGATCGCATAATCTAACATTCTCTCACTTGACCCAATAATTGGTAAGATACAAAAAGACTTAAAATAAAAAATAAATAAATAAAATTTATTTAAAAATAATTTGACTCAATTGAATTCTGAAATTTTAGAAAAACTATATACATGCGCACGAATTTTAAAAATAGGCCAATAAGTCCAATAAATATAATAATACTACATTAAGTCTAACTAACAATATGAGCCATAGCGGTTGTATGCCATTAGTGTCACACTTCCTTCTATGTACCACAACATTATTAGCCTTTCCTAATGCAGTCAAAAATGACCCCTATAATTTGTCTTTTCAAGATAATCCTGTTATCACATTCAACCATAATATGTATATACATAATTATGAATAGGATAGCAGAAACAAATAACTTTAAGTACGAAAGCAAGAATGTCAATTATAGTATCCATTTAAACATGTATCACCATATCCTTTATGGGTTGCTCACAAACCCAATCATAAGAACATATTTTTTCAAAATACTTTAGGCTATAAGTCCTAAGTAAATGGATCAGTAATCAATATAGTGGAACTCAAGTAATTAATTGACATTGGATGTTTCTGGACTCCTCTTCTCTAACCATCAAGTACTTTATACCATAATGCATAGAGATGTAATAGTACTTGTCATTCTTAGAGAAGAAAACTACTTCAATGTCATAAAATATCTTCAACGACTTGATAATTAAGTATGACTACACCAAGTTCTGAGATAAAATTTTGCAGTCAAAAAGTTTGATTAGTAGCCTCAAAGCATGCCACAAAATTAACTTCTATTATTTATAATAATAAATTGCCCCTCTACTTGATATAAATATTAACCATAAGGTGGACTTCCTATTATCGAGATAATTTATACAATCAGCATCTAAAAAATACCAGCATTTCAAGTTGATATAATTTCATACATGTGTGCATATAATCCTTTGTCCATTCCGGATATCTTATTACTTTCTTTGTAGTCCTTTAGTGTTTTTGCTTCTAGGTAACTCCAATATATACATACTCAGTATTTTAACTATAAAACTGATATCTTTTCCAACATAGGCTTGAGAATATATTTCAAACTGTGTTAGGAATGAGTCGGCACTAAGAGAGGGGGATGAATTATTGTAGTGGATAAAATTACATCGTTTCAAAAAATCTTCATTTCGTATGATAAAAACCGATCTTGGAAGATATTAACTTGAAAGCATATGAGAGCATAGTGAGAGTAAGAAATCAGTTTGAAATGTAAAGTAGATTGCAATAAAGGTAAATAGCAAAACAGAAATGCAAACCGATTTATAGTGGTTCGATCGTTGTAACCTACACCCACTCCATCGATTCCTCTTCCGTCAAGGCCACCGGCATCCACTAACGATCTTCCTTCAATAGGCGAAGATAATCTACCTTTACAACTCAATTCTCCTTTTGATAGGTTCAGGAGAGAACCTTTACAACCCCCCTTACTCCTCTCTCAAACTACACTAACACTTAGAGGTTTGAGAGGAGTCCTCACAAGATTACAATAGCATTTTTTCATTTTTTTGCTCTCAATTCTTATGATGGTTAACCAGGGATGAGAGGAGTATTTATAGGCCTCAAGTGGGTTCAAACTTAGAGCCTAAAAGAGTCTCATCCTAGGTTTCCTTGGTCCTAGTGGTACCACCGCTTGTAGCACTAACACTGGGTGGTACCATCGCCTAGTTTAGCAGTACCATCACCTAGAAGATAGTGTCTTGGTGGTACCACCGCTTGACAATACCATTGGGTGGTACCAACGCCTAGTCTGGTGGTACCACCGCTTGACATAGTCTCGAAGATTGTGCCACGACAATGCCACTTATTGGGTCACTATTTAGGCATTTCACTTGGTCCAACATAGCCTAAACTTGGGCCCAATTGACCCTTAATTAAGTTGGCCCAATTCCAACCCAATTATGTGCTAACTATAAATTTTAAAATATTTACTAAGCTAAATAAGTTCGTAAGTCTAGGTTTCTTTTGGCGAGCTTCCAACGATCCTCCGATGAACTTCTAACGATCTCTCGACAATGTTCCAACGGACTCCCAACAATCTCCTGGACTTCACGATGATCTTCTTGGTGAGTTCCGATGAGCTTCTTTGGCAAGCTCTTAGACTTCTCGGTCAATTCCGGTAGAACTTTCGACGAATGTCCGGACTTCCAACGAACTCTTGAACTCCTAACGAAATCTCATTCTTGACTCTAGGACTTCATTTTGCTTTATGCCTTGATCTCTATCATAGTTAATCCTACACACTTAAAACCCACTTCGATCTAGACAATTATTACAAAGTTTGAATCAAGTGTTGTTCGGCATGTCATTGGTTTATCGACGCTTCGTCCAATTCTTCGATGCATCGTCCTCTCTTGCGGCCTATTGCCCAATCGGTCAGTTGACCTCCACAACTCCCATTTCCTTGATGTAATTTTCACTCTACTTAGCCCGATGCCCGAACCCATGACCCAAAGCCATCTGCCGATACGTCAACCGATCCTTTGGCTTGACGTCCAATCTTTTGACATGTTTTTCTCTCTCCCAACATGATTCTTTCTACTTTAATTGTCTCTCCCTGATTGAAGTTTCCTGCGACACTCAAAATGCAGATCAAATCATAAACACTATCAATTGGTTTCATCATTAAAATCTGAGATTTAATAGTCTCCCCCTTTTTGATGATGACAACCAATTGATGATGGAGTTAACCTTAACTCCCCCTATCAATGTGTCATATTGATAAACCTCTTGAATTTAAATTGAATTCAAGTCAAAGCAAATTTAATTAAGAATATTTATAGCACGTCATTATAAAATCATGCATAATCAAATTTACAATACATCATTTCATGCATGATCATTATCATAACTTCTCCCCCTTTCTCATCAATAAAAAGGAAAAGTGCATTTAGCAAGTTTCAAATCATTGCATTATAAATATAATCTCAAGTTTTATCATCATGCAAGCAAGTAATTTTCTTTCTTCTCTTTTGAGAAGTGCAATGTTTTGCTTCCTTGGCAAAGCACAAGCTAGCAAAATTTTACATCATTTGACATGCAAGCTAGCAATAATTTTGAGTTTTGCAAGTTTGTGAATTTTGCTAGATTAGCATGTTTCGCTTCTTGAGATAGGCAAGATAGCACTTCTGCTTCTCTTAAGATTGCAAGCTAGCAATTGTTGGTGATGTTCAAGATAGCAAGTTCTATATCATGCAAGCTAGCAAATTCTTATATCATTTTAAAAATGTAAGCTAGCAATATTTAAGATGTTCAAGAAAGCAACTTTTGCTTTTTGAAATATATAAGTTAGCAATTTTTGCTTCTCTTTTGAGATGAGCAAGCTAGCAAGTTTTTGCATCTTCTTGAATTGTGCAAGCTAGCAAATCTTTCTCTTTTGAGATATGCACACTAGCAATTCTTTCTCCCCCTTTGTCATTAGCAAAAGGAGGGGAATAATAAAACAATAGTGTAATTCATTTATCTTTATATCAATTTTCAAATTATGACAAAGATAATATGTCATTCTTTATTGTAATATGGTATCATTTCAAAAAATGATAATTGTTGACTTTCACATCATTTCATAAAAAAAAATCATAGTATTGCATGCATCATTCCAAATCATAAGTATTTCAAAGTAAGATGGTATTAAAATGTCAAATTACATTACATCATACCATGCATGATCATAACTTCTCATTTGTATGCATCAACATAATATCATGAGTATTTCATGCATAATTTTATATCATCACATGAAGAATATCAAGAAAAATTAATTGGGTGATGAGATAAACACTTCATGAATACAAGGAATTGTACATAAAAATCATATCATGAAAGATAAAATATCAAAGATCATGAAGGATTAAGTCATGAATACTAAATGATATGATTTATCTTGACAAATCTCCCTTTTAGTAAATAACAAAAAGAAACATGGGAGTTCAAAAACAAGATCTTGATTAATAGAAAATTTTCAAGTATCAAGATCGAGAATTCAAGATCAAAATCATGGTTAGATGAAACTCATCCAAATTTAAATTAACAAATCATCAAAATCACTTTCAAGAGATTCAAAATGGCATAAGTAACTTTATTAATCTCTTAGTGAAAAATCGATAAGATAGAGAAAAAAAATTTTTCAAGAAAAATATTTTCCTCTTTTTAGTTGTTTCAATTCATGTGATTTTTTTCATAGAAACATGCCTTTTTCATTTATGCCAAATAAAAACATGTATCAATGTTTAAAACCAAAAAAGAACTTTAATTACGGCAAAGATCGATAATGTAACATCCCTCATTTCTATATTTTCGTATAAGTTTCTAGTTGTAATGTAAGTATCTATTTTAAATTTAATAAAAGAGCCAAAGTATAAATCTGAGAACTTATTCATAAGATTTGGGGATCTGTTCAAAAAAAAAAAA
>LVTN01001494.1:38113-63643 GCA_001649415.1 Musa itinerans
TATAATTTGAAATGTAGCATGAATTTTTACCACACTTGCATTGTTGAATTGTTCTCCTTTTTGTTGATGACAAAGGGGGAGAAATAATACCAAAAGGTGATAAATTGATGATAAATATATGCAATGTATTTCATCATATATATTTGAAATGTTTGCTTAATAAATTTTTGTCATTATGCTAAGATATCTAGAGCTTAACTTGTAATTTTATAATTGATATCTTACCACAGAATGATGAATTGCTATGTCTGTCATCCTTTATATTTGAAATATCATACTTGAAAATGGATGTCATGTCTTGGCATCACATTTTGAGAATGTTAGATCATGATAGGAATCATGATGTGTATGTTGATAAGTTTAATGAATTTAACTTATCAGTTTGATTCTTGAATTCAAAGGCCTTGAATTCAAGAATGTCTTTTCTCAAGTATGACATATAGATAGGGGGAGTTATGGTTAACTCCGTCATTAATTGATTATCATCATTAAAAAGGGGGAGATTGTTGAATCTCAGATTTTGATGATAAAGTCAATTGTAAATTGTTTGATCTAATCTATATGTTGAGAAAAGTGTGCAGGATTAACTACGATAGCAGTAAGACATAAAGCAGGTGTTGCCGGAGTCAAGATCGAGATCTCATTGGGAGTTCGAGAGTTCGCCGAAAGTCTAGATGTTCATTGGAAGTTCTATCGGAACCAACCGAGAAGTTCAAGAGCTTGCCAAAGAAACTCGTCGGAGCTCACCAAGAAGATCATCGTAAAGTTCGGGAGCTTGCTGGGAGTACGTCGGAGCATTACCGAGAGTTCGTCGGATGTTCGCCGGAAGCTCGCCGAAAGAGCAATTTATACACCGGAACATGAAGTGCAGTAATCATGTCTTAATTATCATAGTTAGAGCGTAAATTAAGTTAGGATTGGGAGGTAACTCCACTAACTTAATTAGGGACCAAAGGGGTCTGAAGTTGGGCTGGTTTGGGTCAGATTCAAGGCCCAACCAGGACCTTGAATTCCTGGCTAGCGGTGGCACCGCTTGGGAGACTCGATCTCCCAGGAGGACATGTGAATATTAGAAATTTGATATGATTAATGAAAGATTCAGATTTAAGTTAAAGAAAAAAAAATGGTGGACATATGTCACTAGCTAACCTAAGGTTGGTGCCACCTATATTTGTTCTAAGGATAACACATAGGCTTCTTTCATACATGTTTGCCATCTTGCAAGCCTTATATTAGCTAAACCTAATGCAATTAGAGAAGATACTAAAAGATAGCTCAACTAAAGGAGGAAAACTTAAGAGCTACAGCTAGCATGGGTTTGAGAAGAGAAGGGAAGAAGAAGAAGAAGAAGAAGAGGAATTGAAGAAGAAGAAGAAGAAGAAGAAGAAGAAGCTTTGCTTGACGTTTTGCATCAACTCCCCCCATTTGGGAATCAAACTTTTCTAAGGCAAGTGTTCGAACCCCATCCTATAGAAATCCTAATCTCTTTTTTCATTTTAATTCTATAAAATTTGAAAGATTTCAACTGAGAACCAGACATTTCTTTCATTTTGATACAAAGCCATGAATCTGTAATTTTTCGGTAATCTGACCTCTATACATTGTTTCAGACCTAACTTTTAACACTAAAATCTGATTTAGGAAAAGCCTAATCCATTTGAAAGTAGACTCTTATTTTGATACCTATTTTGAATGATTTGGCATTTAAATGCCTACTAAGACTTCTATTTCAATTAACCCTATAGATTCTGCAAACCAAGGACTGTAATTTCTGACCTATTGTTACTTAACTGCTTATAACTTTCTGGTGGGAACTCCGATTTATGAAAAGTCTGATTTATTGGAAACTAGACTCAAAATTTTTTCTGTTATTACTTGATTTGAAATTTTTGGAATACAATTGCAAACTGAAACATCTATTTTCATCGACCCTGTGGATTCAGTAAAACAAAGCTGATGTTTTCAGACCTTTCACTACGAAATTATTTTTACCTCCCTACTGTAACTCTAATTCTTGCAAAACTTATTTACCTAAAACTAGATTGACACATCTTTCAAATAACCCCTATTTTGTTTAAATTAGAGTATAATTGGTTATCTAAATAATTCATAAATTTTGCCTCTCAAATTCTGCTAGAATCGAGCTTTGGTCAATTTTGCCTCTTATTGTTTCTTCTCTTTGGAAATTGATTTCAGCAAAAACCTTTAATTTAGTTAAGTGTTACATTATTACTTCAAATTCTTGTATACTCTTGTCCCACAAGTATTTGCATACCTGAATCTGTTTTATAAACTTTATGTTTGTATCGCAATGTTTTGTATAGGCACATGCATTACGTTGTTACGTATGTGTTTCCAATATGTGTCAATTTTATTGTTCATAATATCCTTTTGTACTCAGGTATTTGTGGGATTATTTGAACCTTTGCTAGAAATAGTAAAGGGATTATATGGACCTTTGCCAGAAATGGTAAAGGGATTATCTGAACCTTTGTCAGAAATGGTAAAGGGTATGTGCTTAGAGCCCGCGATGCTCTAGATTATGTTTGGTATCCCACTTCGCCTTCTATCTGTTTGATATGAGATCTAAAGCTTTGGTTATATGCTTCTATATGTGCTTTGGATAAGAATGAGATGTGTGCAATGTCAAATGTGACGTTTAAGCTTCTGTTTCGTATTTGTTCTTTGATATGCTCCGAAATGCTTCATATGTCATTGATATATTCCGAAGCATTTCATCTACCATTGATATTTTTCAAAATGTTTCATCCATCATTGATATGCTCCAAAATGCTTCATAAGCTATTGATTGCTCCTTAATATTTTATACATCATTGATATGCTCCGTAATGCTTCATATGCCATTAATATGCTCTGAAATGCTTCTTATGCCATTAATATACTCTAAAATGCTTCATATGCCATCGATATGTTCCGAAGCATTTCATCCACCATTGATATGTTTTGAAATATTTTATTATGTCAACGATTTGCTCAAAATAGTCTTTACTCCCTTTTTATGAACAAAACCTGCTTTGATGAAATGACATTATAACTCTACATTTGTCGAGTGGCTATCTTTGAACTCTTGTATCTCTGCCTTATATTTTGAAACCTATTTGTTCGAAACCATCTTTTTTGCCTTGGATATGTTAGTCACTCTTTTACTATATAATTTTTTTCAGGATAGCTTGTTGCTCATGAAAATATTTAAATTATGTTAAGGCAGTGGAAAGCTAGAAGATTTTGGGGCAAATCTTTTGTACTTGATAGGTTTATATTGTATAAGTTCCTTTTGTGTGTAATGAAATATCAACGACAACTCTAGATTGATGTATCTTGTAAATATTTGAAAAGTACCTCTCATATTGGGATTTTAGGAATATTAAGTTTAAATTATGTAATGATATAAACATGTGGTACATATTGGATTTGTAATTGTATAGATTCCCATACTTATGGATTTATAATGTGGTTATGGTTTAGTTGAGTTGGCTTTGGATTTTGTGAATCATTATGTGATATGATGATATGATTATAAACTGCACAGGTTTTATAAATTGTGGATTAGAGAGGTGAATTTTGATTTGAGTGTTTTTCTTAGTAGCCTCAAATGTGTGTTTGGATCCTAGATTGTTTGTTGAATTATAATATTATCAATTTTGAGTTGGGTTCACACCTCCTGAATGAGGAGTAAATTCAAGGGGCAGAAGCCGCCAAGGCGTAGTTCACCACCTCTTCTTTGTCGGTTTACTCCTTTTCTTTGGATGTACTCGAATCATCTCAAGTCACCTTGAGTACTTTTTTCTTCTTTTGTAGCTTCTTTTTCACTTGCGGACTTTCGCTTTTTAAGTGCCCTGACTGATTGCATTTATAGCAAGTTGTTGTCCTTTTTAAGTTCATTTTTATTCTTCAATTCTTGTTTTATGACCTTCTTTAATTTTATTGTGAGGAGTTCAAAGTCATCATCACTTGAGCTTTCACTCGAGTGGTCTTCATTTATACAAAGTGTCAAATCCTTTCTATTCTTTGGAAGGTTGTTCACATGTTTATCATGTTCATCATGTGCTTTGCATGTCATTTCATATGTCATCAATAAACCAATAAGTTCTTCTAGTGAAAAATTATTTATTTTTTGCCTCTTGTATTGTAGTTACTTTCGGATTCCAACTCTTTGAAAGAGATCTTAGAATCTTGTTTATAAGTTTAAGATTAGAAAAACATTTATCAAGAGTTTTTAAACTATTGACGATATCCGTAAAATGGGTGTACATGTCAACAATAGTTTCACTTGGCTTTATTCAAAACAATTCAAAATCATATATCAAAATATTTATTTAGACTCTTTAACTATATTCGTGCCTTCATGAGTTAATCCTAAGGGAGGTGTGCGAGGGAATACTTGTAAAAGAGTAACTTGTAAGGGTTATCTCCTAAACCCGTGAAAAGGAGAAAGTGTTGTTAGAGGATAGTTGGTCTTCACCCATTGAAGCAAGACCGTTAATGGATGCCGGTAGCCTTGATGGAAGAGGAATCGGTGGAGTGGATGTAGGTCACGACGACCAAACCACTATAAATCAGTTTGCATTTCTATTTTGCTATTTATCTTATTGCAAACCACTTTACTTCCTCATTACTTTTGCTGCACACCCTTCTGAACGTATTTCAAGTTAACATCTTTCCAAAATTGATCTCATCGTATGAAGATTTTTCAAAATCAACGTTTTTATCTACTACACTAATTCACCCCCTCCTCTTAGTACCAACTCGTTCTTGACAGTACCACCACCTGACAGGGCAGAACCACTACTTGACAGTATTAAATGTCGGTGGTACCATCGCATAGAGCACCTAGGAGGCTGAGCCTCAATTAGTTCCACCGCCAGCTCCGGTGGTGCCATCGCTTGACTAGGCTCCAGGTCATTGTTTGTACCATCAGTCTGACCCAAACCAGCCCTAAATCAGGCCCAATTGGCCCCAAACTGAGTTAGTTGGATTACCTCCCAATCATATCTCAATCTAAGTTCTAATTATAATAATTAAGGTATTAATTAAGCAATCTTTGTCCGGTATGTCAATTATTCTTCCGACAAAATCTCGATGAACATCCAATGAACTCTCTACAAGCTTTTAGAAAACTCCTATTAAATTCTTGGTGAACTCCCAACGAACTCTCAGCGAACTCCTGGTGAACTCTCGGTGAGGTTCCTTTTGTGTGTAATGAAATATCAACGACAACTCTAGATTGATGTATCTTGTAAATATTTGAAAAGTACCTCTCATATTGGGATTTTAGGAATATTAAGTTTAAATTATGTAATGATATAAACATGTGGTACATATTGGATTTGTAATTGTATAGATTCCCATACTTATGGATTTATAATGTGGTTATGGTTTAGTTGAGTTGGCTTTGGATTTTGTGAATCATTATGTGATATGATGATATGATTATAAACTGCACAGGTTTTATAAATTGTGGATTAGAGAGGTGAATTTTGATTTGAGTGTTTTTCTTAGTAGCCTCAAATGTGTGTTTGGATCCTAGATTGTTTGTTGAATTATAATATTATCAATTTTGAGTTGGGTTCACACCTCCTGAATGAGGAGTAAATTCAAGGGGCAGAAGCCGCCAAGGCGTAGTTCACCACCTCTTCTTTGTCGGTTTACTCCTTTTCTTTGGATGTACTCGAATCATCTCAAGTCACCTTGAGTACTTTTTTCTTCTTTTGTAGCTTCTTTTTCACTTGCGGACTTTCGCTTTTTAAGTGCCCTGACTGATTGCATTTATAGCAAGTTGTTGTCCTTTTTAAGTTCATTTTTATTCTTCAATTCTTGTTTTATGACCTTCTTTAATTTTATTGTGAGGAGTTCAAAGTCATCATCACTTGAGCTTTCACTCGAGTGGTCTTCATTTATACAAAGTGTCAAATCCTTTCTATTCTTTGGAAGGTTGTTCACATGTTTATCATGTTCATCATGTGCTTTGCATGTCATTTCATATGTCATCAATAAACCAATAAGTTCTTCTAGTGAAAAATTATTTATTTTTTGCCTCTTGTATTGTAGTTACTTTCGGATTCCAACTCTTTGAAAGAGATCTTAGAATCTTGTTTATAAGTTTAAGATTAGAAAAACATTTATCAAGAGTTTTTAAACTATTGACGATATCCGTAAAATGGGTGTACATGTCAACAATAGTTTCACTTGGCTTTATTCAAAACAATTCAAAATCATATATCAAAATATTTATTTAGACTCTTTAACTATATTCGTGCCTTCATGAGTTAATCCTAAGGGAGGTGTGCGAGGGAATACTTGTAAAAGAGTAACTTGTAAGGGTTATCTCCTAAACCCGTGAAAAGGAGAAAGTGTTGTTAGAGGATAGTTGGTCTTCACCCATTGAAGCAAGACCGTTAATGGATGCCGGTAGCCTTGATGGAAGAGGAATCGGTGGAGTGGATGTAGGTCACGACGACCAAACCACTATAAATCAGTTTGCATTTCTATTTTGCTATTTATCTTATTGCAAACCACTTTACTTCCTCATTACTTTTGCTGCACACCCTTCTGAACGTATTTCAAGTTAACATCTTTCCAAAATTGATCTCATCGTATGAAGATTTTTCAAAATCAACGTTTTTATCTACTACACTAATTCACCCCCTCCTCTTAGTACCAACTCGTTCTTGACAGTACCACCACCTGACAGGGCAGAACCACTACTTGACAGTATTAAATGTCGGTGGTACCATCGCATAGAGCACCTAGGAGGCTGAGCCTCAATTAGTTCCACCGCCAGCTCCGGTGGTGCCATCGCTTGACTAGGCTCCAGGTCATTGTTTGTACCATCAGTCTGACCCAAACCAGCCCTAAATCAGGCCCAATTGGCCCCAAACTGAGTTAGTTGGATTACCTCCCAATCATATCTCAATCTAAGTTCTAATTATAATAATTAAGGTATTAATTAAGCAATCTTTGTCCGGTATGTCAATTATTCTTCCGACAAAATCTCGATGAACATCCAATGAACTCTCTACAAGCTTTTAGAAAACTCCTATTAAATTCTTGGTGAACTCCCAACGAACTCTCAGCGAACTCCTGGTGAACTCTCGGTGAGCTCCCGATGAACTCTCAATGAGCTTTCGACACATCGTTTGAATCTTCGACGTATCGTCCGATCTTTGACTCCGACCCAACATATGCTTTATGCCTTATTCATTATTGTAGTTAATCTTACAATACTCTTCTTAACATATGGATTAGATCAAGAATTTATTAATTGATTTCATCATCAAAATTCGAGATTTAACAATATCCCCCTTTTTGATCATGACAACCAATTGATGACGGAGTTAACCTTAACTCCCCCTATCTATATGCCATATTGAGATAAGGCAAACTTGAATTATAAAGGAATCATAACTTTTGAATTCAAGTTAAACACTTTCAATCATAGTGATCAGATGCAATATATCATATCAAAATTTCATATGTTGTGCATCATTATAGTTTCAAATTAAAACAAGCACAATTTTAAAACATTACATTTCATCCTCACTTTATGCATGATACCAAAAATAAATCAACATCACTTTAGGCATAACACACATGATACTAAAGTATTCATGATACCAAAATTAACTTCATTTTGGACATAACATACATGATACTAAGACATTAAAATTTTAGGCATTTATCACTTCATACATGATACCAAAATTAAATCAACATT
Source organism: Musa itinerans (assembly GCA_001649415.1). Classification (NCBI taxonomy): domain Eukaryota; kingdom Viridiplantae; phylum Streptophyta; class Magnoliopsida; order Zingiberales; family Musaceae; genus Musa; species Musa itinerans. The sequence goes on from LVTN01001494.1 coordinate 45,849, forward strand.
TTGGTCATGATACCATTCATTTGTCATTTCTCTCCCTTTATCATCAACAAAAAGGAGAATCATTCAACAATTTATGCAAGTATTTTAAACTATTCATATAAGTTTTACACTAATTTATGCAAGCTAGCAAATTTGTGAAGTGAGAAGTTAAGCAAAAACTTTGCAAGATAACTCCTTTTTCTTTTTGAAACGAGCAAGCTAGCATTATTGCTTTAGATGTTCATACACTTTTTATGTAAGTTTCTTTCTTACTTTTATTAGAAAAATAAAAAGAAGAGGAAGAAGAAGGGAGGAATTCATTCATCACAAGAAACATCAAGTTATAAGAACCAAATCCATGAAAAATAAGTTTTATTGAATCAAGCTTCTACTACAGTAAAGAGAAAGGATTCATTAAAAAGATTAAAATATGCATACCAAATCCCTTTTCTTATAAATAGAAGGAAGAATGATTCATAGGAATTGATTATCGCATAAAAGATCAAGTCATTAATCCAAAGATCTATGAATCAAGGCTCTTCCTTTGCAAATAGAAGGAGGAAGGACTATTGATCATTGCATGAAAAAGAAGGAATCAAGTTGTGAATACCGAAAGTCCATGAATCGAATCTTTTCTTTTGTAAATATCAAGAGCAAGGATTCATAGGAAACAATCTTGATTTAAAAGGAAAATTCAAGTTATGAAATAACAAGAAATCCGAGAAATGTAAAAAGGAATTCTTGCATTCAGAAGATTTAACATGCCTAATTCTCTTTTAATAAAATCAAATTATTCCTCATTTAAAGGTTTTATAAAAATACCAGCTAATTGATGTTTTGTATCAATAAATTTTAAATATATTTCATAGTTATTAACATGATCTCTTATAAAATGATGCATAATATCAATATGTTTAGTTCTAGAGTGTTAAATGAGATTTTTTGTTAAACATATTGCACTAGTGTTATCACATTTTATTGCTAGTCATAGGTGTCCATCAAGCCAATCACGTGAGTGATGACACGTGTGACTTGCCACGGAATCTTTTGCTTATTCTATTTTGGCATTTATCACTTTACATTGATTGTTGCATAAATGCATGTATATATTATGATGTCCTTGGATCTATGCAATGGGAATCGGATCGTGATGAGATCACGATAATGAGACCGATTCACCTTTAAACACAGATCCTAAATAATCCTAGTCATAGGTTACTCGAGAGGGATATCGAAATAATTGGACAGACTTGTGTGTTGTATACCCATCCATATGATGGATGCAGCTAGTCTCATAGCTGCTCGTTTGGGGACATTAGGGATACAGTACAAGTGCTCATTGGAGAATGAGTTCATTGATTGATCCGCTTACGGAATGCTGGATGGTTGATAATACCTTATTGTCATATAGTGATTCCGTAGTCCTAGTGGTGTATTTGGTCCTTAGACTTGAGACACAAAGGATGTCCTGTATGAGTGCTCCACTCTTTGATACCAAACTTATAGGTTTGGATGTCCTAGATCTAGTACAACTGGTCATTGGGAGTGATAGTCGACCTTACGAGGGCTATTGAGTGTCGATAGAGGATCATTCACTCTCGGTGTCATGAAAGGAATATTTTATGTGTTCTTGCTCAAACAAATCCCTAGTCATGGTTATTCAGTTTGAGAGAGAAAGAGTTCTCCAGAGAATCCGATTAGAGCGAGACTCGAGTAGAAATCATATGGGTTTGACAGCACCATGCCCGATATATGGTCTCTGAGATATTAGATGGATGAGTGACTATAGGTACACGGTAACTGAGTACGGATAGGTCCAATGGATTGGACTCCCCTGTATCGTCTGGGGACATCGACGTAGTGGCCTAGTACGTCCATAGTAGATGAGTCGAGTGAATTATTATAGAGATAATAATGCATTGGGTCAGAAGGAGTTCTGATGGGTATGACTTATGGCCAGTTCGATATTGGGCCTAGAGAGTCACACACATATGGTAGGCGTTACGATGAGTAGAGGTTCGGATATGAGATATCCGCCGGAGCCCCTATCTTATTGGATATCCAATAAGCCCCTGAATTATTGGATCCCATAGACGAGATCCAATAAGAGCCTATGAGAGATTATTAGATAGAGATCCACTAATCTAAAAGGCTTGGATAATTAGATGCAGATCCAACACCCAATAGGGGAGGATCCATTAGGGTTTGATAGGGGACCTTTATAAATAGGAGGGATTTAGTGGTTTATAGGCTAGAGCATTTGCTTGCCTCTCCTATTCTCCTTCCCCTCTCCCCCTCAGAGCAGACCTAGAGTTTTGAGGAGCGTCGTTGCAGCCCTACTGTGTGGATCACCATTAGAGAGGAGGACGCTTGACCTCCTTCACCCTCTCCTAAAGATCTGCAAGGAAACAGAGATATACGATCTCCCTAGGTAACACAATCTATTCTATACACAGTTTGTTTTACAGATTTTACGCACCAATCTTCGCACGACGACGAACATCTTTTTGGGAAATTGGGGATTTTGTTTTCTTGTTCTTCCGCTACGCATATGATATCGCCCCAAAGATTTCCCAACAGTGGTATTAGAGCTAGGTTGTTTGTGCGAATGATTGGTTTTAACTGCGTGTGTTGTGTTTACGAAGAATTTTGACATCAAATTGTTGACGTAGTAGACGAGGAATGGCAATAGTTGCTGCCCTTGCTGCGCTCGAAGATGACTGCCTGCTTGTTACCATCTTCGTGTAGGCAGGCCGCCTACAGCGGTGGCGCGCAAGGGCGGCGCTTGCTGGTGTTGGACCCGCGGGCAGAGGCGCCACGAGGTAGTGGCGGGCCTGCGGCCATAGCTCCCGTGGGCTGAGGCACCACAGGGCAGCGGCGCTTGCGGCCACTGCTCCCGCGGGGTGACGCGCCGTAGGGTAGAGGCACTTTTGGCCGCTGCTCCCACGGGCAAAACCCCGTAGGGGTGACCGCCCGACGAGGCAACACCACTTGCGGGCACTACCTTGCGGGCAGAACCACCTGCGGAGGGGGCGGCGCCCATAGGGGCGCTCGCCTGCGGGGGTAGCGCTACCCACGGGGGCCCCCACCTACAAGGGCGGCGCCCTAGCCCCGCCGCATATGCTGCCGCTGGCAGGGTGGCGGCGGCAGCAATAGCAAGGGAGAGGGAGAGGGGCTTAGGGTTTTTTCAAAAAGATAGTTTTGCCCCTCATAATTTAAGAAATTTTAGTTTTTGTCCAAATTATAAAAATACCCCTCAGAATTCAAAAAATTCCCTACATGTCCCTGAATTCAGAAAATATTAATTAATTAAAAAGTTTAGTTGATTATTATTTTTATTATTATCTATTTGTCCTACATGATAATGATTTATACATGTGATGTTTAATGTATGAACGGATGATCATGGACCGTGTGATATGTGTACTTGTGATTATTATTATTATGGTCTACGATCCTCCATTATATTTCTTATTTATTGTTGGGCCTGCGTGCCTATGATTAAGTTGTAATCATATTATGAGGCGTAGCGGGAGCGTGGATACGATAGCGGGACCCACGAGATGTACGATCGCGATGTATGAAGATGCATCGAGATGTTGACGGAATCGACGAGGACGAGATGGACGATCATAGGGCATGGAGATGCACCATTGCACACATAGATTTTGATGTGAGTGATTAGGCCTACTGGCTTAGGCCTGATCACATTAGGTTGTGGTCCATGATCATCTAGTGTGATTGCTTCTACACATATTAGATATATATATATATTTGCATGCGATGTAGATATATATTAAATATGTATATGTGCGACATGTCATATTAGGAGACCAAATCATAGAAACCTCTCTCTCAATAATATTAAGTTGGTAAACGTGAGGCAATTAGATTAACCCACATGGCCTTACATCATTATAGGTAGGAACCGATTCCCGGTGTACGTTGAGTTGGTCGAGTCTCTCGAGGCTCACCTATATCGTGATTCATTATCTTACTTATGACATAGAGATGTCATAGGTGACCTGAGCACATGGTATGCTTGGTCGAGTCCCTCGAGAGTATATCATTGAATCAGACTCATCTTGTAACGATGGTGTTGACTTAACTGAGCATCATGGTTGGTCGAGTCCCTCAAGACCATGGTGATTCGGAGGCCAAACAAGATGGGAATCACAAGGAGTTGTGATCGGCAAGAGTTGCCTACCTTTTGGGCTTAGTGTGATTGGTCGAGTCCCTCGAGGTTACACTAAAACGCTGATTGGATCCTGATCCCCACTAGAAGTCTGCCAGAGACTTTCGTTTCATGTGCTGAGAGTGTCACGTGACTCACTAGTAAAATAGTGAGAGCATATTAAGATAGAAGTCCATATCTTGATTATTTATTTCTTGCAAAATCTACATGTTATTCATTTCTGCTGCATCTTATTTTCAAAAAATATCGCTTCCAAATCCCTTACGTGGCATACTTGATATCAACCGCCTCACTGGTCCAAATTATATAGATTGGCTCCGCAACTTAAGAATTATTCTCACGACGGAGAAAATCACGTATGTCCTTGATACAGTGATGCCTACGCTCAGTGTTACATGTTGGGCTCTATGACTCTTGAGTTACAGAGACAACATGAAAAGATGGATACTGGATCCATTCTCCTATATATCCATAAACTGTTTGAGGAATAGGGAAGGACTTAGCGATATGAGATACCCAAGAGCCTTTTCCGCACTATGATGACTGAGAGGACACCGGTTCAGAACCATGTCATAAAGATGATTGAGTGGATAGAGAAACTCACAGGTCTAGGAATGGTCCTAGAGGATAACTTATGTGTGGACATTGTGCTTCAGTCCCTACTAGATTCCTTTTTACAATTCATAATGAATTTTAATATGAACAAGCTTGAGGTGACTCTCCCAAAGCTCCTCAATATGTTGAGGGAGGCAAAGAGTACTATCAAGAAAGAGAAGTTAGTTCTCTACACTAGTGAGACCAAAAAGAAAAGGAAAGCAGAAAAGTCTCTTAAGAAGGGCAAGGGCAAGGGCAGACTAGGTAAAGCAAAGGTTGCTAAGAAAGACTCGGCAAAGGACAAAGGCTAGTGCTTCCACTATGGCAAAGATAGGCATTGGAAGAGGAACTGCAAAGAGTACATTGTAGAGAGGGCGAAACAGAAGCTTGAAGAAGCTTCAGGTATATTCATGATCAATCTCTATTTTTCAAACTCTTATGATAACACATGGGTATTGGATACTGGTAGTGCTTATCATATATATAATTTGTTGTAGATTCTGGCAAAGCCGATGAGTTTGGTGAGAGGAATATTGCATAATGATTTGTTTATGCTAGACATTACTCCACATATAATGAATGTAGGTGTGTCTAAGAGGAAACAAGATGAGGTGAACAGTGCATACCTATGGCATTGTAGGCTAGGTCATATCCATGAGGGAAGAATTCAAAAGTTGCTAAAGGATGGATATCTAGATCCATTCGACTATGAGTCATATGCAACTTGCGAGCCTTATCTTTGTGGAAAACTGACCAACTCTCTATTTAGTGGAATTGGAGAGAGAGCCACAAAGCTATTGGAACTCATACATAGTGATGTATGTGGACCCATGTCAACTCATGCCATTAGTGGTTGCTCCTACTTTATTACCTTTATTGATGATTTCTCAACGTATGGATATGTGTACTTAATGAAGTACAAATCCGAGACCTTTGATAAATTTAGAGAGTATAATAATGAAGTAGAGAACTAAACTGGAAAGAGTATCAAGATTCTTCGATCAGATCGAGGAGGTGAGTACTTAAGTACAGAGTTTACTCTGTTCCGCAAGGACCATGGGATATTATCCCAATAGACATCTCCTTATACACCTTAGCTCAATGGTGTATCTAAAAGGAGGAATTATATGCTGTTAGACATTGTACGGTCTATGATAAGTTTCGCTGACCTACCCATCTTATTCTAGGGATATGCCCTAGAGATCGCAGCTTACCTTCTAAACAGAGTTCCAACTAAGTCGGTAGTATCTACATTATATGAGATAAGGAAAGAGAAGAAGCCCGATCTTAAGGTTGTTATGATTTGGGGCTGCTCTGCCCAAGTCAAAAGACACAACCTGGTAAGTTGGAATCAAGGACGGAGCGATGCAAGTTCGTGAGATACCCCAAGGAAACTTGTGGGTATTATTTCTATCATCTTGAGGACCAAAAGGTCTTTGTAGCTAAGAGAGCAATGTTCCTTAAGAAGGAACACATTCTTGTCGGAGATAGTGGGGGCATGATAGAGTTGAGCGAGGTTAGAGAATCTAGCTCAAGCACCACTCTATAGTCCGAGTCTATTCAGGTACCTAATACACAAGTTCCAACTTTACATAGGTCTGGCAGAGTATCCCATCCTCATAAGAGATATATGGGATATATTAGAAGAGAGGATGTTAAGGACATTGATCCTCAAACCTACGAGGAGGCTATTATGAGTATAGACTCTAGGAAGTGGCAAGAAGCCATGAATTCTGAGATGGATTTTATGTACTCCAACAAGGTTTGGAACTTAGTTGATGCACTCGAAGGTATTGTACCCATCGGTTGTAAGTGGATTTTTAAGAAAAAGATCGGAGCAAATGGAAAGGTAGAGACCTATAAAGCAAGGCTAGTGGCTAAGGGGTATCGTCAAAGGGAAGGTGTTGACTGTGACGAAACCTTCTCATCCGTAGCAATGCTAAAATCCATCCAAATTCTATTGGCTATTGCAGCACACTATAATTATGAGATCTGGCAGATGGATGTGAAAATCACATTCCTTAATGGGAACCTCGAGGAGGTGTATATGATACAACCCGAGAGATTCGTTTCCAAGGACTGCCCATATAAGGTGTGTAGGTTGCTTAGATCTATTTATGGACTAAAGCAAGCTTCCCGAAGTTGGAACATAAGACTTGATGAGGCAATCAGATTTTATGACTTCGTTAAGAATGAAGATGAGCCTTGTGTGCACAGGAAGGTAAGTGGGAGCGCTATCACCTTTTTGGTGTTATATGTGGATGACATCCTGATAATTGGGAATGATGTAGGAATGCTATCCATAGTAAAGGCTTGGTTATCTAGACACATCTCCATGAAGGACTTAGGAGAAGTATCCTATATCTTGGGGATTCAGATCTATAGAGATAGATCCAAGAGGATGCTTGGCTTGTCCCAGTCCAGGTACATATAAACCATTGTCAAAAGTTTTGGCATGAAAAATTTCAAGAGATGTCTCATACCGATGAGACATGAGATATCGCTTTCTAGGAGTATGTCCCCAAAGACTCTTGAATAAAGGACAAGCATGAATAGGATACTATATACATTAGCAATAGAGTCTATCATGTATGCCATGCTCTGTACTAGGCCTGATATAGCGCATGCTCTAAGTGTCACGAGCAAGTATCAGGCGAATCCTGGCATGAGCATTGGAAAGCAGTAAAGTGTATCCTTAAGTACTTAAGAAGGACTAAGGATCTTTTACTAGTATATGGAGGTAGTAGCCTTAAGGTTGAAGGCTACATAGACTCGAGTTTTCAGTCTGATGTCGATGATAGCAAGTCGAATTCATGGTGTGTGAACACCTTGAATGGAGGAGTAGTATGCTGGAAGAGTTCCAAGCAAGATACTACTACTGACTCAACCACAGAGGCGGAGTATATTGCTGCAATAGAGGCAGCAAAGGAGGGAGTTTGGATGAAGAAGTTCATCACAGATCTAGGAATCGGGCTAAGTAGCAAGGAGCTAATTCCTTATATTGCGACAACTACGGGGAGATTACTAAAATGAGAGAATCCGGATCTCATCAGAAGTGTTATGAGGAGGTTCCAACTTATTAGAGAGATCATGACCTGAGGAGATGTAGTAGTGGAAAGAGTTCCATCCGAAGATAACATTGCAGATCCATTGACAAAGCCGTTGTCTCAGATTGTCTTTTAGAGTCACAGGGGTTTGATGGGAATCAGACACATAGGTGATTGGCTTTAGGTCAAGTGGGAGATTGCTAGTCACAGGTGCCCAGCAAGCTAATCACGTGAGTGATGGCACATGTGACTTGACACAAAATCTTTTTGCTTATTATAGTTTGGCATTTATGCATGTATATATTGTGATGTATGCATGTATATATTATATATATGCATGTATATATTGTGATGTCCTTGGATCTGTGTAATGGAAATCAGATCGTGATGAGATTATGATAATAAGACTGATTCACCTTTAAACATAGATCCTAAATAATCCCGATCATAGGTTACTCGAGAAGGACATCGTGATAACTGGACAGACTGGTGTGTTGTATACTCGTCCATATGATGGATGCAGCTAGTCTCATAGCTGCTCGTGTGGGGACACTAGGGATACAGTACAGGTGCTCATTGGAGAATGAGTTCACTGATTGATCCGCTTACGGAATGCTTGATGGTTGATGATTACTTATTGTCAGACAGCGATTTCATAGTCCTAGTGGTGTATTTGGTCCTTAGACTTGAGACACCAAGGATGTCCTATATGAGTGCTCCACTCTTTGATACCAGACTTATAGGTTTGGATGTCCCAGATCTAGTATATTTGGTCATTGGGAGTGGTAGTCGACCTTACGAGGGCTATTGAGTGTCGATAGAGGATCATCCACTCTCGGCGTCATGAGAGGGATATCCTATGTGTTCTTGCTTAGACAAATCGCTAGCCAACGTCATTCGGATTGAGAGAGAAAGAGTTCTCTGGGAGAATCCGATTAGAGTGAGACTCGAGTAGAAACTATATGGGTTTGATAGCACCATGCCCGATATACGGTCTCAGGGATATTACATGGATGAGGGACTATAAGTACACGGTAACTAAGGACAGACATGTCCAATGGATTGGATTCCCTTATATTGTCTAGGGACTACGGCGTAGTGGCCTAGTACATCCGTAGTCGGTGAGTCGAGTGAATTATTATAGAGATAATAATTCACTGAGTCAGAAGGAGTTTTGATAGGTATGACTCACGGCCAGCTCGATATTGGGCCTAGAGGGTCACACATATATGGTAGGCGTTGCGATGGATAGAGATTCAGATATGAGATATCCGCTGGAGCCCCTATCTTATTGGATATCCAATAAGCCCCTGAATTATTGGATCCCATGGACAAGATCCAATAAGAGCCCATAAGAGATTATTAGATAGAGATCCACTAATCTAAAAGGCTTGGGTAATTGGATGCATATCCAACACCCAATAGGGGAGGATCCATTAGGGTTTGACAAAGGACCTCTATAAATAGGAGGGATTCAGTGGTTTATAGGCTAGAGCCTTTGCTTGCCTCTCCTATTCTCCTCCCCCTCTCCCCCTCAGAGCAGGCTTGGAGTTTTAAGCAGCATCGTCGTAGCCCTGCTGTGTGGATCACCGCTAGAGAGGAGGACGCTTGATCTCCTTCACCCTCTCCTAGAGATCTGTAAGGAAATAGGGATATACGATCTCCCTAGGTAACACAATCTATTCTATACGCAGTTTGTTTTGCGGATTTTGCGCACCAATCTTCGTACGACGACGAACATCTTTTTGGAAAATTGGGGATTTTGTTTTCTTATTCTTCCGTTGCACATGTGATGTCACCCAAAGATTTCCCAACATTTATAAGTATATATTTCAAGTGAATTTCGTAATATTTTAAACTGTTTTTCATGTAGATAACTTGTGCACAATAGGCACCTACTATTATATACTCAGCTTCGGTTATAGATAATGCAACCGAGTTTTATTTCTTGGAAGACCAAGAGACAAGTGCATGACCTAAGAGTTGACATGTTCTAGATGTGCTTTTTCTATTTATTTGACAACCAACAAAATCAGCATGGGCATAAGCAAGTAACTCAAAGTTTTTAGAATTTGGATACCATAGTCCTAGATTAAGAGTTCCTTTTAGATATTTAAAAATCTTTTTAACAACTTTTAAGTGAGATTGCTTGGGATTATGTTGAAATCTAGCATATTGTCCAACACTAAATATATCAAGTCTAGTTACTGAGAGGTATAATAAACTACCTATCATACCCCAACAAGTCTTTTAATCAGAACATTCTCCATTAGTGTCCATATCTAATTTTATATAAGTGCTTATTAGTGTATTAATAGCTTTAGCATTATCCATATTAAATCGTTTTAATAGATCTAAAGCATACTTAGTCTGACTAATAAAAAATTCATCACTTAGTTGTTTAATTTGTAATCCTAAGAAAAAAGTTAATTCACCCATTAAGCTCATTTCAAACTCTTGACTCATACTTTTGGCAAATGATTTACACAAAGATTCACTTGAAGAACCAAAAATAATATCATTAACATAAATTTGGACAATGAAAAAATTATTTTCAAAATATTTAATAAACAATATAGTATCGACCGTGCCTTTCATAAAATTATTTTGAATAAGGAAAGAACTAAGCCTCTCATACCAAGCCCTAGGGAATTGTTTTAATCCATAGAAGACCTTAGTTAACTTAAACACAATTCGAAAAGTTAGCATTATCAAATCCGGGAGGTTATTCAATATAAACTTCTTTAGAAATAAAGCCATTAAGAAAAGCACTTTTAACATCCATTTGAAATAGCTTAAAATTATTACAATTAGCATATGCAAGGATAATCCTTATGGATTCAAGTCTAGCCATAGGAGTAAAGGTTTCTTCATAATCGATACATTTTTCTTAGTTGAAACCTTTGGCCACTAATCTAGCATTGTTTTTAACCACGATAACAAGTTCATCTTGTTTATTTCTAAAGACCCATTTAGTACCAATTACCAAATAGTCGCTAGGTCTAAGAACAAGCTTCCACACCTCATTTCTCTCAAATTAATTTAATTTCTCATACATTACAATAACCCATGAATTATCTTTCAGGGCCTCGTCAATGCATTTAGGTTCCATTGGAGATAAAAAGGTTGCATTCGCACAAAAACTTTTAAGAGAAGAATGAGTTTGACACTTTTGATGTGTCTCCAATGATTATCTCTTTAGGTAAGGATTCTTTGGAAAAATATGCATCCAAGTTGCTAGTAGGAGGAGAGGTTTTATTCAAATTTAAAGCATCAAAATCAAAATCATCATTAAAGTCATTTTTCTTAAATTCAAAAATCTCATTGAAAACAACATGAGTAGATTCTTCTATGACTAAAGTTCTTTTATTAAACACACGAAACACTTTAGAAGTAGAAGAATATCCAAGAAAAATGCCTTCATCAGATTTTGCATCCAATTTTCCTAAGGCATCTTTTTCGTTTAAAATAAAATATTTACAACCGAAAACTTTAAAATACAAAACATTGGGTTTTTGTTATTCCATAATTCATAAGGAGTTTTGTTATTCTATTGGGTTTTTTGTTACTAGAACCCTGTTCATGACATAGCATGTCATATTAATGGCTTCAGCCCAAAAATATTTGGGTAGGCTATGTTCGTTTAACATGGTTCTTGTCATTTCTTGTAAGTTCATTTTTTTTCTTTCAACTACTCCATTTTGTTATGGGTTTCTTAGAGTAGAGAAATTATGGTTGTACGCATTTGATTCACAAAAGTTTTGGAAATCACGGGTTTGAAACTCACCACCGTGATCACTACATATAGATGCAATCATAAAGCCTTTTTTATTTTAATCAAGTTTATAAAATTTTAAAAAATATTTAAAACAATCACTTTTGTATACCAAGAAGCATGTCCAAGTGTATCTACTATAATCATCAATAATTACAAAGGCGTATTTGCTACCTCGTAGGCTTGTTGTATCAATTAGTCCAAATAAATACATATGGATCAGTTGCAATGGTCTAAAGGTGCTTATTTGATTATTTGATTATTTGACTTGAAACTACATTTTATTTGCTTTTCTAATTGACATGCATCACATACTTTGTCTTTTACAAACTTGATGCTAGGGATTCCTCTTACAAGTTCTCTAGATAAAATTTGGGAGATTAGTTTCATGCTAGTATGACCTAACCTCTTATGCCAAAGCCAAGCATCATCGCTTAAAGCCAAAAAGCACATTTCATTATAAAGATCGTCAATATCAATAGAATACACATTATGTTTTAAGGCAATCATAGATGTATATTTGTGTTGGTCTTTCAATAATGCAAGCATTGGATTCAAATTTTATGATATATTCTCTATCACACAATTGACTAATGCTTAGAAGATTATGCTTTAAACCATCTACTAATAACATATCTTCAATCAAGAGGTTTGATTTGTTACATATGGTTCATTTGCCAATGATTTTACCTTTGTTGTTGTCTCCGAAGGTGACAAACCCTTCATCTTGGCTAGTGAGCTTAGAAAATTGAGTTGGATCTCTGGTCATGTGCCTTGAGCATCCACTATCAAGGTACCATCTCTTGCTCCTAGCTTGTGATAATCACAAGTACACACATCATACAGTCCATGATCATCCGTCCAGACATCATACATCATATGTATAAATCATCATCATGTAGGACTACTAGATAATAATAAAAATAATAATCAATTAAATCTTTTAATTAATTAATATTTTTGAAATCAGGGACATGTACGGAATTTTTAGAATTCTAAAGGGTATTTTTATAATTTGGACAAAAGGTCAGAATTAGAATTTCTTAAATTTCGAGGGGTAAAATTATCTTTTGCCTAGAAACCCTAAGCCCCTTTCTCCCTTTCCCTTGTTGTAGCCGCCGCCACCGCCACCCTATGACGGAGGGCGGGGGTGATGCCCCCGCATGAAGGTGGCACGCCCGCTAGCAACGCCGCCCCTACGGGCGTCGCAACCTCTGCGGGCAGTTTTGCCCGTGGGGCAGTGCCCGCAAGCGAAGCTACCCTGTCGGGCGGCCACCCCTACAAAGGGTTCTGCTCGCGGGTGCGGCGCCCGCAAGCACCGCTGCCCCACGGCGCCTCTACCCGTAAGCGTGACAACCGCAAGCACCGCTGCATGCAGGCTTCTAGTGGCAGCGTCAGCGGACTGTCGACCGCTGGTAGCAAGCCTGCTGTAGGCAGATGGCAACGTTGCCATCTACGACGACAACAACAGTTGCTGCCCTTTCTCGCTTTTGCGCCAATGATTTTGACGCTAAAAGCTTCTCTAAACCACACAACACGTAGTTCAAAACTAATCCTTCGCACAAACAACCTAGCTCTGATACTACTATTAGGAAATCTTGAGGGTGACACTACATACGTAGTGGAAGAAAAGAAAACAAAATCCCTAATTTCCCAAAAAGATGTTCGTCGTCATACGAAGATTGGTGCGTAAAAAACCATGAAACTTAAAACTGCGTATAGAATAGATTGTGTTACCTAGGGAGATCATATATCCCTGTTTCCTTGCAAATCTCTAGGAGAGGGTGAAGGAGGTCAAGCGCCCTCCTCTCTAATGGTGATCCACACAGTAGGGCTACGACGATACTCCTCAAAACTCCAGGCCTGCTCTGAGGTGGAGAGAGGGAGGAGAATATGAGAGGTAAGCAAAGGCTCTAGCCTATGAACCACTAAATCCCTCCTATTTATAAAGGTCCCCTATCAACTTAACCATAATGGATCCTCCCCTATTGGGTATTGGATTTCTATTCAACTACCCAAGCCTCTTAGATTAATGGATCTCTATCCAATAATCTCTTATGGGCTCTTATTGGATCTCATCCATAGGATCCAATAATTCAGGGGCTTGTTTGATATCCAATAAGATAGGGGCTCTAGCAGATATCTCATATCCGAACCTCTACTCATCGCAATGCTTACCATATGTGTGTGACCCTCTAGGCCTAATATTGAGCTGGCCGTAAGTCATACATATTAGAACTCCTTCTAGCTCAGTGAATTATTATCTCCATAATAATTCACTCGACTCATCGACTACGGACATACTAGGCCACTACGTCGTAGTCCCTAGATGATACAGGAGAATCCAATCCATTGGACCTATTTGTACTCAGTTACCGTGTACCTATAGTCCCTTATCCATCTAATATCCAAGAGATCGTATACCGGGTATGGTGCTATTAGACCCATACGGTTTCTACTCGAGTCTCGCTCTAATCGAATTCTCTCGGAGAACTCCTCTCTCAATACGAATGACCCTGGCTAGGGATTTGTCTAAGCAAGAACACATGGGATATTCCTCTCATGACACCTAGAGTGGATGATCCTCTATCGACACTCAATAGCCCTCGTAAGGTTGACTGCCACTCCTAGTGACCGGTTGTACTAGATCTAGGACATCCAAACCTATAAGTCTGGTATCAAAGAATGGAGCACTCATACAGGACATCCTTGGTGTCTCAAGTCTAAGGACTAGATACGCCATTGGGACTACAGAATAGCTGTTTGACAATAAGGCATCATCAACCATCCAACATTCCATAAGCGGATCAATTAGTGAACTTATTCTCCAATGAGCACTTGTACTGTATCCCTAGTGTCACCACACAAGCAGTTATGAGACCAGCTGCATCCATCATATGGATGGGTATATAGTACACCAGTCTGTCCAATTATCTCGATATCCCTCTCGAGTAACCTGTGACCGAGATTATTCAGGACTTGTGTTTAAAGGCGAATTGGTCTCATTATCGTGATCTCATCATGATCCGATTTCCATTGCATAAATCCAACGACATCACAATATATACATGCATATATGCAATAGTCAATATAAAATGATAAATATCAAAATATAATAATAAAAAAGATTCTGTGTCAAGTCACACATGCCATCACTCACTTGATTGGCTTGTTGGGCACCTATGAGTAGCATCGTCTGATCTTTGACTTCGGCCTAACATTTGCTTTATGCCTTATTCATTATCATAGTTAATCCTGTAATACTCTTCTCAACATATGAATTAGATCAATAATTTATCAATTGATTTCATCATCAAAATCTAAGATTTAATAATTGGTTCATCTGGCGCTTCGTCCGACACGGCACATCATCCTCTCCTTCAGCATATTGCCTAATCGGCATGTTGTCTGCCCACAATATCTGATCTTCTTGGCGTAATGTCCAATCTTCTTGGCTCGATGCCCAAACTCATAGCATGAAGCCTTTTGTCGACATATCGACCGATCCTTCGACTCGACGTCCAATCTTCTGACATGTTTCACTTCGGCCCAACATTGATTATTCTTACTTTAATTAAATTCTCTCCATGATGGAAGCTAGTTCTATGTCACTCAAATCACATATTAGATCACAAACTTAACAATTTATTTTATCATCAAAATATGAGATTCAACAAAAAGAAAACCCCATTTCTTGTAGATGTGATTATAATCACAAGCTAGGATCAAGTACCTTGATAGTGTTAGGATTAAGAGCGACACTAAGAGGGGCGGTGAATTAGTGCAGCCGAAAACTTTTACGATTTCATAAAAATGTTTGTTTCGATTAAAACTGATTCCAATGAAACCGATTTTGATTCAATCCGTTTCGGAGAGATTATGAACTTCAAAGCTTTCGTAAAAGTGAAAAAGAGGATTAAGGAGATTTGTAGTAATGTAAATTGTATAAATGAAATGCAAACCAGAATTTATAGTGGATCGATCAATGTGACCTACATTCACTTTCGGATTCCTCCTCTGACGAGGTCTCCAACGTCCACTAAAGGCCTTCCTTCAATAGGCGAAGGCCAACCACCTTTTACAGCTCTTTCTCCTTTTACCGGGCTTAGGAGACAACCCTAACAAGTCTCACTCCTATTTCTTGGATGGATATAAGGCAAAGAGATGAAGGAGGAGAACTCTTCACTTTTATAATACTTTAAGGCTCAAGAACTCAAGATTATGTCAATAGGTTTCATACCCTTTCATGCAAAAAAGGGTGGGGTTTTTATTGGCCCTAAAGGCTTCAAAATTGGAGCCAAAATGTGTTTAATCCTGGATTTTTGAGGTCCTAGCGGTACCACTGTAACATCCCCCATTTATGAAAATTTAGTAATTGCTTATTTGTAAATATGAGGATTATTTAATAATTTTTTTATATTAAATAATATTATATTAAAAATTTATGGCTATGGACCTAAGAATAAATATTAGAAATTTGATATGATTTATGAAAGATTCAGATTTAAGTTAAAAAAAAAAAGGGTGGACATGTGTCACTAGCTAACCTAAGGTTGGTGCCACCTATGTTTATTCTAAGGATGACACCTAGGTTTCTTTCATGCATGCTTGCCACCTTGCAAGCCTTATATTAGCTAAAACCAATGCAATTAAAAAAGAAACTAAGGAAAATCTTAACTAAATGAGGAAAACTTAGCGGTAGCCAGTATGAGTTTGAGAAAAGAAGGGGAGAACAAGAAGAAGTGTTGCATGAGGTTTTGCAATAATTACCCCATAATTGGGAATCAAACTCTTCTAAGGCAAGTGTTCTAACCCCATCCTACAAAAATCTAGATCTTTATTTTGTTTTAATGCTACAAAATTTGAAAGATTTCAGCTGAGAACAAAATGTTTCTTTCATTTTGATACAAAGCCATGAATCTGTAATTTTTCGATAATCTGACCTCTATACACTGTTTCAGACCTAACTTTTAGCACAAAACTCTAATTTCATCAAAACATAATCCATTTGAAAGTAGACTCAAATATATTTATTTTGATATATAGATTGAATAATTTCGAGTTTAAATGGTTACTAAGACTTTTGTTTAAATTAACTCTACAGATTCTGCAAACTAGGGATTGTAATTTCTGACCTCTTGTTGCTTAACTGCTTATAACTTTCTACTGGGAACTCAGATTCATGTAAAATATGATTTATTGGAAACTAGACTAAAAGTATTTCTTTGATTACCTGATTTGAGAGTTTTGGAGTACAATGGAAAACTAAAACATCCATTTTCATCGACCTATGTATTCTGTAAAACAGAGCTTATATTTTCAGACCTTTCGTTACAAAATTATTTGTAACTCCCTTCAGTAAACTCCAATTCATGCAAATCTTAATTTACCTAAAACTAGATTGACACATCTTTCGAATGAATCTATTTTGTATAAATTAGAGCATAATTGATTATCCAGACAATTCATACGATATGCCTCTTAAATTCTGCTAGAATCGAGCTTTGGTCAATTTCAGCTTTTCTTGTTTCTTCTCTTTGGAAATTAAATTCGGCAAGAACCCATACTTCAATTGAGCTTTATATTAGTCCTTTGAAATTCTTATATTGGTCATCCTAAAATTGTTGTATGTTTGAAATTTATTATTTAATGCTTTGTTTGCATTTCCTTGTTTGATAAAGGCACATGCATATTTCCGTTGTTCCGCATGTGCTTTCGATATGTGCCAATGTTATTGTTCATACTACCCTTTTGTACTCTAGTGTCTTGTGGGATAATGTGAACCTTTGCTAGAAATGGTAAAGGGAGTTATGCTTAGAGCACGCGATTGCTCTGCCAGCCCATTGACTTCACTCAGACGTGGGTGGATGGAGCTCCTAGATGTGGGAGACTTATGCTTGGTGGTCCCACAGTGCCCTCTATGTGTTTGACATGATATCCAAAGCTTTGGCTATGTTTCTATACATGCTTTGGATGAGAATGAAATGAATACAATGTCAAATGCGATGTTTGAGCTTCTGTTTCGTATTTGTTCTTTAGAGTGTAACATCCCCCATTTTTTAAAATTTAGTAATTGCTTGTTTGTAAATATGAGGATTATTTAATAATTTTTTTTATATTAAATGATATTATATTAAAAGTTTATGACTAGGGACCTAAGAGTAAATATTAAAAATTTGATATGATTTATGAAAGATTCATATTT
>LVTN01001495.1:7190-30993 GCA_001649415.1 Musa itinerans
GTCAAGGTAACGTGCGAACTTGCGAAAGGTTGTTCAACGCTCGACACTATACCGAAGCCCCATCCAGCCCTGTGCCACCTGGGTGGTTCCAAGGGGCTAAGATGGCTGACGTTTTTGTGAGCGGAAGCGGACTGCATAATACAGCCCGTGGCACACGAAAACGGAGCTATTTTGGGCTGTTTTTGGGCTGTTTTGCTCGGTTCGATGAGCGGTCGCTTTGTAACGCTGCAACTTGTTCGAACTTACATTTTTACAACCAAAATGACTCAAAACCAAGACAAAACATGCTGCCAAGCAGCTGTACATGTAGATGAGAGCGACGAACGGTTCGTTGAACGGAGTTGTTGCGGGTGCGCGACGACCGTTCGTGACAATGCGTAGTGCCACTTTTAAAAAGAGCTTCGAAGGACCTTATAACTATCTCATAACAGTGCAACTAGAGTTAAATGACCTTCATGTGAAGCAAAGGTTCATCAAAACTGATACTCTTGCAGAATATGTTGGTGTGCCAATAACTCAGTCGCTAAAGCCCTTTTCATGAGGATGATGTAAGGTGGAACGAAAGTTCAAACTCAGTGAAGGAATCAAAGATTTTATTGACCATCCACATTTGACATTATTTCTAGACCGAGAATCTTCGGTCTACTATATGCTAATAAATTGTTCCGGTGCTTATCTTTTGTCAAAAGTATATTGGTGCTTTCGATGCATAAGACCGAGCTTATGAATGCTAAGCAAACAGTTAAAAAAAAATAGAGAATTAGAGTTGGTACCTGCAACAAGTGGATGGTTGTGGCCACATGAAAAAGTTACCGTATGATTAATAGAAGATTAGATAGAAAATGCTTATTAAGTCACATTCGAGAAATGCTTCCTTGGTAACATGATGTGCAGAAGCAGTTGATCAATAGAGGCAAGCATTATGATAATCTCGAGTCCAGAGGGACTCAACTAACCAAAAAGAATTCAATCGAGAAAGTGTCAGACTGAAGGCCATGAACATCAAAGGATGCGACATAGTATAAGGATGCGGCATGGTATTACAACAATAAGTCTTTTGAGCATTGACCAAACTTGTGTTTTGGTATCACAACAATAGGTCTTCCGAGCATTGACTAAACTTATGCTCTTAAGAAGAGAGCATAGTTGTGGCCATAAATGCGGTGTGGCTAATCCCAAATGCATGACTAAAATTGCAAGGGCGAAATCAAGCTTTGGTTAGAGTAACACTTATTGTAACACTTCGATTTAGTCCCACATTGGAGGTGGGCTAAGACTAAGATTGACTTCTAATAGTCTAATGGGTGTCTTATTGTTAATTTTAGCTTAAGTGTTTTGAGCTAGTGGTTCAGGCTCAACAAAGTTAACAGGTTGATTATCCCATCAAGCTAGGTTGTGACAATTGGTATTAGAGGTGACCTAGTATTGGGGCATGGTGAGGGACTCGAGTAGGAAAGGGCTACCTATGGACAAGGTCAAAGGGCACATTGTTGTGGAGCCACCATTGGGATATGTCTTATATGCACTAAGCTTGACGTAGACATTAAGTCCTTAAGTAGGGGATACTGTAACACCTTGGTTTAGTTCATATCAGAAATAAGTTAAGATTAAGATTGATTTCTAACGGTTTGATAGGTGTCATACTGTTAACTTCAACTTAAGTATTTTGAACTAGTGTTTCAAGTTCAACGAAGCTAATAGGTTAGTTATCCTATCAGGTCGGGTCGTGATAGAAATTTGGAGCATTTCTTGATTTGTGCATGCCATCCTTGCGCAAGGGCCATACTAATCTTCTCTTTGTCATTTTAATTTTATCGGATGTCTTCGAAGATGCTTAAGCTGAAGTTAACAAAAATATACCCATCAAATCTTTATAAATCAATCTTATTCTTAGCCCACTTCCAATGTGGGGCTAAAACAGGATGTTATAACCCCCCACTTAAAGACTTGATGTCCTTGTCATCAAGGCCTAACATAACCTAGAATCAAACCTTAGCATGGTGCATGTGAGACTTAGCCCAGTGTTGGCTCCACACTATGACATGCCCTTTGGCCCTATCCACAAGTAGCCCTTTCCTACTCGAGCCTCTCACTACTCTAATATTAGGTTAGCTTTGATATCAATTGTTACAGTCTGCCCTGATGGGATAACTGGCTTGTTAACTTCGTTGAGCATTAACTATTGTCTAAAAATGCTTAAGCTGAAGTTATCAGTAGTACAACCATCAGGCCCTTATAAGTCGATCTTAGTCTTGACCCACTTCTGATGTGAGACTAAATCGGGGTGTTACACTTCTAGTACAACAAAAATGCAATGGCAAAGAGTGGGTAAAGTTAAGTAACTAGCTTGGAGCACAATGTGAGGAATTTGGTGAAGCCAATCGAAGTAAGCCAATATTTCTCACCTATGCAATGGAGCTCTACATCAATTGGAAGTCTCTTCAAAGTGCTTAAAAGCCAATAACCATCAACTCCTCACCTCTGGTTATTCGGCTATGTTGAAGTTAGTATGTTCGTGCGCTATCCACACAACAAGTTACCTAAAAAAATAGGGATAGTGCAGACATACTTGGAGGAGATGGTGAAGGATCTGAAGATCTGACGTACTTGGAGGAGATGGTGAAGGATCTGAAGATGCGAGGGGTAAACTTCATGCGAGAAGGCTACAGATTCTTCAAGTTTTATGATATGGTATTGGTGCAGCTCCAACCAGCAACTTTCAAACTCTTGCAAGGTGACACTTCAAAGGGGTTTAAATGCAAAGGTCAAACCTCTTCTCTTGTCAAACAACCAATCTAGAGGATTCAACATGAAGTGTTCCAACTCAGCCAACTACCCTAGCTAAACTAACCCAGTGACAAGTTGCAACAAAGTAAACATATCGAATTTGACATCTCAACAGTAAAAGCTGAGAAGCATGTTACAGTGGAAGATGATCGAGTTGTGGCGTTCGTGAAGGCTTCGACAAGGGCGTCGAAGGAATAAACAAGGGAGAATGTCATGGAGTGATGTAGTCAAGGTGTTCGATGCATGTACATGATGCTTTTATGTCATCGTTGAGTGTTGCTTTTTGGTGTTTTCTAGTATTTTCTTGTAGGAAGATTGTACGAGGCACGAAGTATAGTAAGCAAGACCACTCATCCACGAAGCTGTCAATTGAATCTTCTTTTCGGAGATCATTTTATGACTTTAACTTCTTGAATACTATCTGTCCCATTTTCCTTTCATGGAAGTGTTTTTGTTTTTTTGTTTTTGTGTTGTAAAAGTTAGAAATGTTTATGGCTATGTGACATTGCATATTGGGAAAATAGCCGTAACAGTCCTGTTTTCGTATGCCATGGTTTGATTTTTAATTGGTGGCCTTCGACACGAATAATCCATATATGGTTTGGGTTCGATGATCCGTCAACTTGATACCACCTTACGGATGAAAGTTTTGATGGAGGAGAGAACTATTGCAAAAAGGCCAAGTGTAAAAACGAAAAGAAAACAACCTCTATTGCTTGTAAAACTAAAATGCTAACTACAAGACTTAAAACAATGGAATTAAAAGCGTGATAGAAAGTTTATGGGTGCGTGAAAACACAGGTTGTCTTTGGATAGCACGTTGGTGCTCTCGACAGGTTGTGGTTGCAGTCGGTTCTCGATCTCCTCCTCTCTTCACTGCTGGAACCTCCTCTTGAGGTTTGAACAATAGGTAGTAGGTGTTGAGGACTTCTTGCAACAGCTAGACGAAGTTTTGGGGCAGAGCTTTAGGCTGTTGGAATGTGAGAAAGAAGGCTGCAACTGGAAGAAGTTGGCTATAGCGGCACAGAATTCTTCCCTCTCTTCTCCTCTCTGCTCTGAGGCTGCAAAACTAGGGCTGGCTGGCTCTTTGCTAAAGGCTTCCTTGGTTCGTTTTTGATGGGGATGCACCCCTTGTTTTATAGGGTGAGGGGTGCCCTAAGTCCTTAATGTTTAAAGACTTTCCTTGTGGGGTGCAACAATTAGGATTCTCTTTTTCAGGGTCTTTTGGGGTGCAACACCTAGAATTCCCTTGTAGGGCTGCCGCACCCTTCTTGCTTGGTGGCTGCCCTAATCCAAGTCCTATTAGGACTTGGATTGTGGTGAGAGGGCTTCTGTTTCTTAGGCTTGGGCTTTGCTTGTCCAAACAGGGCTGAATAGTATTGAGATAGTCCCTGATCAACGAAATGTTAGCTGTCTCAACATCCTAGAACCTTGGGTAGCACCAGGCCGGATGGGACCTTGGTTATATGTCTAAGGATGGTGCAACATTTTTAGTGTGTCCACTTTTTGTTCAATGAAAGTATTAAGTGAACATTGAGCCTCCTCTTGCCTTTGCACCCCCTCGTGTGTGACCGTTACTGTTTGGTTTGTTTGCAGGAACCTTTTGTGCCTAATAAGTTAGCTGTTTTGTGTTGCTTGCAATCCTGGTTATCTTGTTCTTTTCGTGTGCGATGACATATTATTGGTTTTTCTTGTGTGAAGGTCCTTTGTGGATTGCACGCCTTAGGCAATTTTTAGCTGAGGACAGGACAAGGCAGGATGATATGGTGGTATATACTATAAATTATGCAAATCTCTTAAAATCAAGGGAATAAGAGGAGTTCCTTTTGTAGGCTATTCTTATGACTTGAACCATAATCACAGAGCTTTCTCTCTATTGTACCAGAACTCATCCACGGTTATCTACTCCCTTATAACATTTATATTCTTATATGTGGCACTGTGCTGAAATTTAAGTTTATGATATTATGGAATTAAGCAAGTGCACAATTGCTTATATCATGTATCTTGTTTTTATTTTTTGGTTTGTTCTATGTGCAAAGCTTATTTTGCCATATCTGTTGATAATTTGTCTGATCTGTCTGGTTGGAGTTCATTTTCATTAGTGCAAAGGATATTATCATTTTTTATGTTGTATCATGCTTAAAGTGGTTTGTACGAATTTACTGTAATTACATAATCCAGTTGAATTCGTTTTGTCTAATATGACTGTTTTATTTCTTGTGGTAATACTATATGACATCTAACTAAATATGCTAGAGATGTTAAAACTTGCTTCAACATTATAAACATCAAGTAATAGCTGGAAAGACATATATGACAAACTTTTCTGGTTTATTGTGTTTAAGCCTGGTAAATTTCATTATAAAGCTTCATGAACCTTCTGAAAATGTCTTCCTGCAGAGAGCTTCCAAAAATTCAGCCGTTCCTTTTGCATCTTATTATCTCCCAGTTAGTGAACTTGGGTCCACAGATGCTGGTTTCTCTTTGGATAATCTTTTGAGCAATTCTTCTGTTGAGCAAACTGCGTGGACTTATTTCTTTTTCGATATCCCTACTGGTGCAGCAGGAGCTAATATGCATGTTCGATTATCTTCAGATACAAAGTTACATTATGGAGTTTACACAAAGTTCAGTGGTTTACTATCCATGGATAATTGGGATTACTTTGCAAATAGCACAAGCAGAAGCAATGATTCCATGTTTTTGGCATCAGACGATTCAAGTGGAAAAAACATAGATTTTTATGTTTTGTCTGCTAGAGAAGGAACTTGGTGCGTTGGATTAGAGCATCCTTTGAACGCTAATAACAAATATCAGACTACCATGTCCATTTGGCTTGAGGGATGCCCCAATCACTGTAGTCATCATGGGGCATGTCGCAATTCTATCGATGAAAGCGGGTTGACATTCTACAGGTTATGATCTATGTACTATTCCATTTGTTTCACAAAATTTGTTATACTTGAATTCACCATCAATTTTATGTTTTCTTGATTTCGTCTAAGTTCTTAGAATTTATTATGATTCCACTGTAGTCTTATTTCTCATAGTTAGTGTTCTTTTTCTCCTTCCAGCTATTGTGCATGTGATCGTGACCATGGAGGTTTTGATTGCAGCAATGAACTTGTTACACATAAAGGTAATCTTGCTTTATATCAATTATTCTGAAATCCATACGAACCTTTAGCTGGGTCATGAGTGACCTTTTAAGTGCAGGTCAACCAATAAAAAGAATTAAGGAATGCCAAATGATCACAAAAAATGGAAAAGTAGGAGAGAAATGATCTATGTACCTGGAAGAGGAGAGGTGGAAGGGTGGCCTTGGAGAGAAAAGGTGAGGTATGGTGCGGGAAGTGGAGGGGATTAGAGGGGGCATGGAATTAAGGGGAAAGGAGAGTTTAGAGATTGTTTTTAGGCTTAACATTTAGGAGGATTTAATGCACGATGCTTGACACCTAGAAGCAACAACGAGAAAAGGAAGTGATAGATGCCCTTTTTTGTTTCTTTGAGCTGGTCAAACTGGCAAATAAAGTGGACTGTTTAGATAAGTGGCTTTTGCCTAGATTTCTAGGCTTAGGATGAGCAAAATGATAGTTAATGGACTATGTTGGTGAACATAAGAGAATATAATTTTTCTCATTCATTAATCTTTTTTGTATACAACTAAGGAAATTGATTTTGTACAATATTTTATTTTAATTCATTTTCTATAATATGGGCCTCTCTCCATTATGGAATTAATAGAGCATCCTATATGTTTTTTGGAATTTCTAAACTGGACAAATGAGTTGTAAAAGCCTTAAAGGTTGGAGATAATCTATGACAGGACACATATTTAGAAATTATTTATACATCGTATAAGATCTAATTCCTTTTCTAATGACAATGAGAACATCAAGATCTGAGTAAGGAATAAGTTACCTGTGTCTATGTCTGGATCTGTTATCTTCAGACTCTTAGTAGTACTCAGGAGGGTGAACATCGACCTTTTCTAGATTTCACTGTCTTGAATACACATG
Organism: Musa itinerans; assembly: GCA_001649415.1. NCBI lineage: Eukaryota > Viridiplantae > Streptophyta > Magnoliopsida > Zingiberales > Musaceae > Musa > Musa itinerans. The sequence continues at coordinate 14,000 of LVTN01001495.1, forward strand.
AAGCTCAAGTGCAATTATAGTGAAATCTCCCCCAGAACTAGACTATCCAATAACATGTTGTGGCATTGGAGATTTGGGTTGTGGTGTTGGAGATTTGGATTCAGGAGTATCAATAGGACTATTTAGTTGTTGGCTAGGTAGGTCTGGTAGAGTGAAAATACGAGATGAATCTGACAAGGAAATAGTGATTGCTAGAGATAGTTCTAAAAAACAATTTTCTTAGGTAGAATTCTTTCCTTGAAGATGAATTTGCTGGAAATATGTTTGGGTTTTAAAGAATGTGACATCCATAGTGACATTTTTTTTGATATAGCATCATAACATTTGTAACCCTTTTAAGTTGAGGATTAGCCAATGAACACATACTTTGATGCATGAGATTCAAGTTAAATAGTTTCACGTGATGGTTATGAATATGGACAAAAGCAATGCACCCAAATACCTTTGATGGAAGAGAGTGAAACAATTTCACATGTGGATAAATGGAGGATAAACGATCAAGAGATGTTTGAAAATTAAATATTCTGGTAGGCATTTGATTAATCAAATATGAAACAGTAAAAATGATATCTCTCTAAAGATATTTAGGAACATAAGTGGTAAATAAAAGAGAGTATGCTACTTTAAGTAGGTGTCTATGTTTTCGTTCTGCAATACCATTTTGTTAGGGGCTATCAACACATGAAGATTGGTGGATTATTCTATACTCTAACAAGTAGGAACCGAGAATGGCATTAAAGTATTCTCTACCATTGTAAGTTCTAAAAACTTGTATTTTTTGCTTGGAATTGATTTTGGATCATGGTATGAAAGTTCTTGAAAGTGTTTTCAGCATTGGATTTGTCTTTTAAGAGGTAAACCCAATATACTCTTGTATGGTTATCAATAAATGTTATAAACCACTTGATTCCAGACAGATTTGTCACTTTAAAAAGACCCCAAATGTCACTATGTATAAGACTAAATGGTTTGGATTCTTTGTAAGGCCGAAAAGGAAAAATAGTGCGATGGTGTTTAGCAAATTGACAAATTTCACATTGAAATAGAGAACTATTATTGTTTTCGAACAATGAAGGTAAAACTTTTGCAAATAAGGAAAGCTTGGGTGACCTAGTCTCTAGTGCCATAACATTATTTTATTACTAGTAGGAGTGTTAATATTTATTGTCAATTAAGCATGTCTAGTCCAAGTAGCGTCCTCTTCAAGATAATAAAGTCCTTCACTCTCTTTAGCACTGTCAAACGTCTTCCTCAAATATAGGTCTTGAAATTCATAGTGAGAAGGAAAGAATTTAGCAACACAATGCAAATCCTTTGTCCATTTGCTAATGGACAATAAGTTACAAGACAAATTAGGAACATGAAGCATATAATTTAATACAAAGGAATCTGAAATTGCAATTGTGCCTTTTCCTGCTACAGAAGAAAGTAATCCATCAATAACTTTTATTTTAGAGTTTCCAGGACAAGGTGTGTAGGAGAAAAACAAGTGTGAATGGCTAGTCATATGGCCTATTGCACCTGAATCTATGATCCAAAGAGCCCTAAGACCAAAAGAAGCAGATAAAGCTGTGAAACAATTACCTTTCTTGGCCAAAGAGCAAGATAATGAAGGAGAAGGATTAGGATTTTGGGACTGGTTCAGAAACTTAAATAGTTGATCAATTTGTTCCTTACTGAACAAAGGCTTTTTGGCTCGTTCAGAGGTGGTGGCAGATTGATTGTGTACTTGAAGTCCTTGGCTATTAGCCTTATTGAGAACTTGATTGTTCTTCCAATTTGCTGGTTTTCCATGTATCTTTCAGCAAGTTTCTCTTCTGTGTCTTGGTTCATTGTAAAAATTACACCATACTTTCCCTTTATCATCTTCTTTCCTTTGATTACGTTGCACAACATTAGCAGAAGAATTAATTTCAACCACTATAATAAGTGCATAATTTTCTACAACCATGGATGAAATGGAAGATTCCATCATGACTTAGTCTTCTACTTTCCTTCTAACTTCGGAGAATATAGCTTGGAGAGATGGCAATGGATCTTTCCCCAATATCCATCCATGAACTTCATCTAGTTCTTTGTTTAAACTTTGTTTTAGCTCTCTGATCTTGTTTGTAAGCTCAAATACTTGAGCTGAATTTCTTATATCTGAATATGTCTTGACCACAATCAAGGTTTGAAATATCGTACTGTACCGACGTTTCGACATTCGCTCGGTACGGTACGATACAATATACCGAGCGGTATACCGCTCGGTATATTGTATCGTACCGTACCGAGCGAATGTCGAAACGTCGGTACAGTAGCGACATCACCTTTTTCGGCGACGTCACCTTTATATATATATATATATATATATATACTGTCCAGTAACGGACAATCCGTGTACCGGTCCGTATCACCCGGTACGGGCGATATTATTTGAAACTACATACCTTGACCACAACATCCCATAACTCTTTTGCTGTTGGTAAAAACATATATGTTTGACCAATTTCTGGTTCCATAGAGTTTATCAACCATGATATGATCATGGAATTTTAGAATCCCATACTTCGAACTTGGGATCATTCTCTACAAGTGCCGTTGTTGATCCGGTCAAATATCCGATCTTTCCTCTTCCTCGAATATACAACTTTACAGACTAAGACCAATGAAGAAAGTTTTGGCCGTTGAGTTTATGCATTGTAATCAGTAAGGATGGATTGCCACCTGAGCTGATTGTTAAAGATAGAAGCCTTGGTTTCGTCTTCTCTCCTTCGGACATAGTAGCGTAGGTTCCTCACAAACAAACAAGGAAGAAGAAATAGTTGGGGCTGATCTAGAGAGTGGCAGAATAGATGAAAAGACTTTCACCAAGTAAGGCTAAAAGAAAGATGAAAAAATGATTCCTAGAGGAACCAATCTCTGATACCATAAATACAAGAGAATATAATTTTTCTCATTCATTAATTTTTTCTGTATATAAAAGAAGACATAGGTTGATTACAACCTGTACAACTAAGAAAATTGATTATGTATAATATTTGATTCTAATTAATTTCCTATAATATAGGCTGATTTGATACTGATTGAGTGGCCCAATATAGGGGTTATATTTCCTTACTTATGGGATTATAAAATTCCTTAATTATGGGATTCAGAATCTCTTAATCATGAAATTTTCTCCAATTGGTTTAAGGGATTGATCAGGTTTTGGATCACATCAATTTGTTACATCATGTTAAGTTCATGTTGAAGCATTTCCTTACCCATGCAGCAGTCACGTGAAATTATGCTTGTTGAATTTATTTTTTGTTTTTCATTTCTATTTATCAAATTATTTTACAAAGATTCCATTAATGTTCATGCAGATTCCATCAACTATGCATGTGGCTGGAAAAATTTTCATGGCTCAATATCTATTTTTCATCTTGTTGCCGTGCTTAAAAAAATGTCCATATTTTTTGTATGAACTTATATTTTACTTTTTCTTGTATGAATATGATTGTTCTTGATTTTGATAAACGAGTCATATTTATTTGCTGAATTTGAAGTTTCTGGGTTCTCTAAGATGTCAAATTTATACCCATGTTCCTTGCTTTTTTTTCCCTTTTGAGTGGTATCTCACTACATTCTAAAGATACGAGAACACTAATCCGGTTGACAAATGAACTTTATCTAAATGAACTTGTTATTTGGAAGATCTCCATATAGCTAGCTGCCTCATCTTTTTGGGAATAGTTTTACTAGTCCCATTATGGCCTCTTATTGATTCAGAATATTGTTATTGATTAAGTTACATGTTTTTTCAGCATGGAACTTGTCTCTCATAAATTAGACTTTCATGGTTAATTCTTTTCAGTTGCTAAGATTTCCCTTGATATACTTCTCATGTTGCATTTTTCAGGTAATATGGTTTATTGATATATAACATTTTCGAGAAAGCTATATATTCATAATAACCACAGAAGTGTTAGAAGTCCAACACATTGCTAAAGATGAAAAAAGACAACTACTTGATTTATGGTTATATTTTTATGCAAGAAGTAGTTTTGTACTCTTAACAACAAGGTCTAATTGCTAAGAAAAACTATTTTCCATTTTCTATGTACCACACAGATTATATTGAAGGCAAATGTTGCCTGGTTTAGTCAATTTGTTCTTTTTGTAATTCATTTTCTAATTAAAATTTAAACAAAAGTAATGGTACACATACATTGCTTGATTCACTATTATTATTGAGTAATGTCAGTAATATAATGATTACATTGTCCACTCATTTTATCTGGAACAGAATTATAAAATATTTCTGTTATGTTCTTGGTTGATGTGATAATATCTTTCCTTGTATATATTGTAAATGATATCACTTGCCATTTTTTGGTTGCTTATGATGTTATAAAGTCTCTGTTCGATATATATTTATTTATTTTCAGGACATATTTGGCAGTCGATCTTTCTTGTTGCGTCAAATGCAGCAGCTATATTACCTGCATTCTGGGCACTTCGACAAAAAGTATGCTCTATCATCATAAATCATAATTTCTTTATCATTTTAAAAGTTGATTTGTGCTCATTGCTATATCAGAATTGCACATAATAGTTTAATTTTTTTTACTCGACTGAGAATTTTACAAGATTGTCCTGGAGATCAGATTCTTTTTTTGTTTTCTAAATACAATCTCTCAATCATCTAAAAATTCTAAATTCATTGATATCAGGTTCAAAGGACTAGATGCATTATATCATGTTAGAAAATACTAGATACATTCAATTAGTACGTAGTATGAATATTTTTCATGATAATTATAGTAGCCTAGCTGATGCAGTTTTGGACATGTCTTCCATAAATTTGCTCTGATATCTACATCATGTTGTCATTAAGTTTCCAGGTAAGATTCAACTTAAGTGTCTTAAAAAATGACTTAATGTTGCTTGCTAATGTTGACAAAATTTGTCCTTGCTAAGCTTGACTTAGGCTTGATTCCATGGTTTTGCTGCCTTCTCTCTCAGTACGAATCATCTGCATTTGAACACCGCTTTTACATTTTCCCCCTGCTGTTATACACTGATTGTGGTGCTCCAGTCACAATACAGTTTCAACTTTCAAGTTACTCTCTACCTACCACCAGTTCCTCACTCATCTTTAGGTTTATCCATTATCGACGATGTGTCTTCTCAAAGAAAACCCCTGTTAACCTAAATTGAATACAGAGAAACATGTAAGAACAATAATTGAATTTCAATAGCATCTGACAAGATAGTATGCTAAGTTGACCTTAACCTGTCTGCAAACATGCTAACATTAATTTAAGGATAAATGGATCTATCCCAGGATGTTTGCATCTGCTTATAATATAGGCAATATGGCTGTCTCTGGAAAATTAAGATTTTAGGACATCTTTCAATATTAAGAATTCAGTCATGGATACAACTAGAAACACATTGAATGATTTTTCACTGGAATCATATCTAAATGCTATTTTATAATGACAATCCTACCAAAATAATACTATAAATCCTGATTCAATAATAATTTTACGTAAATGAAAAAAATATTAATTAACTTTCAAATTCTCTCTGTTAGTCTAAACCCATGTAATGATTGTTAAAATTCATTTGTAACTTCTGTTTGCAGAACCTAGGAATGCATGGTGCTTAAAATGTATTTAATTGGTGCTTTTTCTTTGTAAAGTTAATGATGACGAGACATTGCTCACACCAATTTAGTAGGACATAATTATAAGAATATCTTGTTGGCGTTCGATTGTGGATGTTCTTCTTTACTAGTTTTGCTTGAAGCAGATAGCTTAGAATTTTATGTTAACCATGTAGCTGTTCAAATCAGGCATTTGCTGAATGGGTGCTCTTCACTTCTAGTGGAATTTCAAGCGGTTTGTATCATGCATGTGATCGAGGCACATGGTGTGTACTGTCTTTCCATGTATTACAGGTTAGATTCTTTCTTTGTCCACCTGTACATCAGTCTTTATAGTGGAAATATTTCCTCTTTGAACCACTATTTGTATTAGGAACTTTGTCCTAGTCTGATATTGTTAAAGGGGAACTGAGCTGAACTTATTTTGAGTTTGATGGCAATATCATCAGATTTATAATGCTGCCCCTGCAATCCCTAGTCAGAAGCAGATGGTATAGAATGGTTTTTGTTGACTTCTATTGCTTCTGAAGCTGGATGATTAACTGATCCATTTATCAATATGACTGGTTGCTTTAGCAAAGGTGGTGGCATAAAAAAATTTGCTGATCTTTGAGAATAATAGTATTTAGGTGCAAAAGTTGCACATCATAATGGAACAAATCTAAAGTCAATTTGTTATCATTTTATTTCATTTTTTATCATAGTGTTGAAATCAATTAAGTGTCATGATGCTTTCCAAGTCACCCATTTGTTTCCTTCAGAAAATGGTGGGTTGCTAGTGTGAAGAAAGGGAGGATCACATGCAAGTACAACCCTTTCTCAAATAGTAGTAACAAGGTACTACTAGCCCAAAATCAAACCAAATAAAAGAAGAAGAAACCAAGACGGAAAAGAAAAAAATGATTGAACTTCTAAAAAAGAAAAACATTTAGAGATCTTGAACGACTCTTAGACTTTAGTGCTATTGGCTTGAATACTCGAGGCTTTGACTGATTTACACATGTAGATACCACCTATTTATAGATGCGAAATGCAAGAGTTAGTAATATCTATAACTCTATCTAATCTTATTTAAAAGATCGTAATATCTGTAACTCTATCTAATCTTGTTTAAAAGATAAGACATCAATTTGAAATCTTTCAAAATATATTTGAACTTTTTAAACTAAGAATTCTTCATCCCTAAAACTCTATCTAATCTTATTTAAAAGGTAAAATATTAATTTGTGATCTTCAAAAATATACTTTAACTGCTTAACAGCTAGATCCCTTTTATAATTTTATTATAGAAAGTGAATTTTCACCTTTGCTTGCACTGAGAATGTTGCTTCTCTTACACTCTCTTCAATTTATTCTATTTAAACTTGCATAAGCATTGATTTTACCTTTTTCAATCTAATTTCCTATGAAAGTTGCAATTGTCTGACTAATTCTACAACCAAAATTGGTTCTATCCCAAAGGAATGTTACCTGATTTCCAGAGTCAGCTCAATATAAAACCATCCGAATATTGTGAAATTTTCGGGCAAAAAGGTATTTGATCTCTCATGCGAACAAATAAACAAAGCATATCTATGTACAGCTACAAAAAATTGAGAATCTAAAGGTGGCTGTTACAAAGATAAAAGACTTAGTCATGCAAAGCACAGAGATTTTAGAGCCAATAACTGTTACAGATTTGTTTGTGGTTCTTGCTGCTAGTGACTTGGTTTAGAATATTGGCATTGTGAAAAATATCTGCTCATGTGGATTGGTCTATCTCTTATTATAGTTTCTCGACTTCTGGCTTTCTTTCATGGCTGTGGTGAGCACTTTCATTTACATGGCGACCATTGATGAGGCTTCAAAGAGGGCAATTCACACTAGCATATCAATTCTCACTGCTCTGTTGGCTGTAACGGGTGCAACCAGGTATTTGTGTTGAACAAGTGATTTGTTCCTCAAATTTTACACTATAGTGAGGTTATTATGCATGGATGTTGTTTTATTGTCAGGTCAGCAAATATTGCTATAGTTGTAGCAATAGGGACTGCTGGTCTTCTCTTGGGATGGTTTTTGGAGTTCTCAGTACACAGAGCCATTCACTGTCCATTGAGATTCGACTTAAATATGCCTGAAAGGTATACTTTCACAATCTTTTCTGTGAATAATGCATTTAGCACTATATTTGCCAATTCTTTCTGCATGAGCTGGTTATCAGTAGCACATTGTCTATGATAGGTTTAATACAATTAACATTATTTCCACCATTGTCCTTGATGGATTTCCCTTCACTCTGAAGGCTGTGAATATAGAACTTTATAGTATTATCACAATTTCTAATTAGCATCTAAGCAGTCATCAATTAGATGCTTTTTGGCCTCATTTTGGCATTGTAACAGATGGCAAAATTTGAGAAGTTGGCTCCAGAATCTCATCAGAACACTCCAGAAAAGATTTCATTGGCTATACCTACTCTTGGGCTTCTTCACATTAGCTTTGGCAGCAGCATGCTGGACACTAGAAGCCAATGAGAGCTACTGGATTTGGCACAGGTATGTGATATGTTCATTACTCGAATGTATAGTTATCACAATCTAGTGAATCATGTTGCACTGGCAGTACTTGTGCCAGGGACATTGTGAAAATATGTTTCTGCTACCAGATCATATTTGTGCATCTACTTTATTCCGAGCTAGTGTCTCTGATCTGCAACTACAAGTAGCCTTCATAAAAGAATTTTTACCAACCGAAATGAGGCTTATTTATATGTTGGGAAGATTTATTAGTCCATTATATAAAGGCATTTCTACTGACACTGTGCTAATGACTAAACTATCAAGATGCTTCTTACTTGAGATTTTTCATTCAATTTGCAGCTTCTGGCACATTACCATATACACTTCTTCCTTCTTCTTCATTTACTCGATGCGGACAAATGAAAGCAATGAGCAACAAGAGCCTGCCTATGAGCTAACACGGCAGGACTCCTTGCCAAGAACCGAGTAAACACAGTTTCGAGGCTCAATGTGGCCAAGGAAGTTACAGTGTGGTAGACACTTTTGCCAACTCTATCTTCACCCAAGCAAAGGATCATTTATACTACTGCAGATTGGATTTCCCTTTTGCAAGCATTTAGTAGTTCACCGAAGGCTGACTGCACCGAAGATTGCTTACCTCCGAGGTTTTATTGAGATAGACTTTCTTGGTCTTTCAGCTTCCATGGGCATCATACTGTTTTTTCCTATTTTTTTGGGAAAAAGAAATACAGAATCAGATAGCAACTGTAAATTGCTAATTCTGTTGGAAAAAATTGTAAACAGAACTAATTGTGTTAATATTTTATTGTCAGCATGATATCCCTGTATCATAAATGTCTAAATAAGTTTGATGTATAGCCCAGAATTTGATAGTGGAACTACTGCCAATAAATCGTCGTGGATCTTACCGGTTAGAGAAGAATATTTTAGTCAGCTGTGAATGGTAAAGCAATTATGGAGCTATTTTGAGATATCCTCTTTTTCTGTACACTGTTTCTGACTGTTCATGCGTTGGATCACAAAGGTTTCAAAATTAACGTGTCTTATTTTGTTGTCTAACTCGGTGACAGGAAATTGCTTTTATTGTTGTTGGAAAACATGTCTGACATGTAACAAAAGTCTTCAATAAATTGTGTTTTGACTTTTGTTCTGTCTCCTTGTATTGCCGTAGTAGTTTTGTCGTCGGATGGAAGTATGTAAAAGCTGACGGAATAAGCTCATTAACTTAAGAATATTCGGAACCAATTTGTGTAGTGTTGACCGATCATACTTCAAATTTGGGCCTAATGTTCTTAATTTATATGATAAGGACGAGAAGTTGGCTGGAATCAGGGTGGATAATTTATATGTATCAAGCCTTTCTTGTTTTAAGCAAAGCTTTCTTCCTCCCATTCTCTCTCGTCTCCATCGAAAATATATTCTCCACACCAATAGTATTTCTTCATCGACGTCTCCTGTGTGCCCTCTTCATATCATACGAACACCGTAGATAGAGATTCCTCCTTCTTATTGCCCAATGGTAATAATTATTCTTCCTTGCTGATCTATAACTAAGGGTAGACAATAATCATTCTCTCCCTATTTGCTTTGGCGACAGGTCATAGATTTGTTCTACGTTGTGAACTACTCGACGATCACAGTGCTCGCTGTTCTCCTTCTTCGACGATCATCCCTCCTTCTCGATGATCATCCCCCTCCTTTGATGATCATCCCCCTCGCTCCAGTGATCATGGTGCTCTTCTCATAAATCTGACTTGTCTCTTGCTCCTACAAACCCCTTTTGCAAATATGATATGTTGTCTCCTATTGTCGATCTATTCCGAGACACCTTGCTGATTTGCTACCTCCTCACCGCTCCAGTGACTCACAGGCTGATCTACCACTATCACCAACCAACCTTATAATTTGGTTGTGATCCACACATGTTGATTTGTCACTATCACCAGCCACCTCTACAACTTGTTGTGACCGAGTGAAGGGATTTGTAAACAAAGAAGGAAAAAAATCGCCTTCTTCTACACTTTATTAAATCAAATCCCCTTCGTTATATCATATCCCTCCCTCTATAATCAAATCGGATTAGATCTCCTTCCTTTAGTACTCCTTTGAAACTACATCATGCCTCTAATACTCTGGTGATTGTTTCCTTTCGAAATAATGGTTCCTCTCAACTTATACAACTCACGAACACCGTAGACAGTGATTCCTTCTCCTCACTAATCCAATCGTAGTGATTATTCTTCCTCGCTGATTTGTAACTGAAGTTAGACAACAATCATCCTCTCCTTATTTGCTATAGCGACAGATCCTAGATTTGTTCTACATGGTGAACAACTTGATGATCAACTGACTGTTCTTTTTTTGCAATCATCCTCTCTTCTCAATGATTGTCCTCCTTCATTAATTATAGACGTACTAGGCCACTATGCCATAGTCTCTATACGATATAGGGGGATTTAATCCATTAGACATATCTACCCTCAATTATCGTGTATCTATAGTCCCTCATCCATCTAATATCCCAAAGATTATATACCGGACATGGTGTCATCAGGCTTGGGAGGAAAAATCTCATGAAACCAAAAACTATATAAGATTTGTGAGGCGTTTTCACCTAGGAGAGATCGTATATTCCCAAAACTGTAGATCTAAGTCCGTTAATGCAGGAGCTCTTGCAAGCTCCTCTCTAGCAATGATCCACATGATTGATGAAGCGACAACGTACCTTCTCGCGTAAAGCTTTCATTCCTTGCTTTTGCATGCCACCACACAAACAAAGGCATCTCTCTTGCTATCCTCTCATGCTAGAGAGGGGGCAAATCATTAGAGGAAGAAAGGGGGAGGTCAAGGAGATGATGGGTAAACGGGTTCAACCTTATAACCCTTCTAGTCCCATATCTCTTTTATAGAGAGTCCACTTTGCTAACCCTAATAGATCTTGTCATGTTGAGTATTAGATCTCTATCCAATTACCATAGCATATTGGATATTGGATCTTCATCCAATTATTCCTAACTGTTCGTGTGGAGACACTAAAGATACAGTGCAAGTGCTCATTGAAGAATGAGTTCTCGTGTGGAGACACTAAGGATACAATGCAAGTGCTCATTGAAGAATGAGTTCATTGATTGAGCGAATCATTGAAGAATGAGTTCATTGATTGATTCGCTCACAGAATGCTAGATGGTTAATGATACTTTATTGTCAGACAACGATTCCATATTCCTAATAGTGTATCTGGTCCTTAGACTTGAGACACAAAGGATATCCTATATGAGTACTCCACTTTTTGATACCGAACTTATAAGTTTAAAAATTTCAAATATAGTACAGTTAGTTATTGGGAGTGACAGCAAAAACTTGGCTCGTACCTATTATTAATCAATTTTGTTAATTCCAAATCTATCAACTCCTTGTTTCTATGATAATAAAAGGGATCTACCATATATTTATCAGTATATATGGATAACACCACAGTCATAAGCAACAACCCCCTTAAGATCAAATAATTTCTTAAGCAATTAACAGATCGATTCTTTATTAAAGATCTAGGGAACTTGGTGTGGAGGCTATATTCACCTACATTGGTCTTTTTCTCTCCTAAAAAAAATACATTCAAGATCTCCTATCAAAGGTGAATATATAGAGTGTCAAAAAGGTTGTAACCCTACTTTCCTCGACTAAGTTGCTCAGCCTATTTAGTGGTAGTCTTTCTATGGATTCCACATAATATTAACAAATACTTTACTCTCTACAATATTCATCCAGAGTGTCAAAAATGTCAAAAAGGTTGTAACCCTACTTTCCTCCACTAAGTTGCTCAGCCTATTTGGTGGTAGTCTTTCTATGGATTCTACATAATATTAACAAATACTTTACTCTCTACAATATTCATCCCTCACTCATCCAAATATTTCACTTGTAGTAAATAAATTATCATAGTTCATATATCAGCCCTCCATAATTCATTGGTTTAGAGTGAACTATATCCTAAGATACCTTTAAGGATTATCAATCATGATCTTCTTCTTAAAAAATAATCATCCTGTTATCTTCATGCTTTCGTTGATGCTGATTGAGGCAAAATCTTATTAGTTGAAGCTTTAAAAAATAAAACATAATTACACATTCTACAATCTAAGTATTGTGTCATTGCCACTACTATTGTAGAATCTAATTAGGCCACTAACTTATTTTATGAACTTAGTATCACCTCTCATTTTATACTAACAATTTATTGTGACAATATCGATGTTACCTACTTTAATCTAGTATTCTATTCTCGCAAAAAATACATTGCTATTGAACTTTACTTTATTAAAGATCAAGTTTCTAGACATCAACCACGTTTTTGGTTGTCACCTCATATTTTCCTCTCTCATTCTTCTCCTCAGATAGCAGGCATGAAGATTAGAGGAGCATTGTCGTAGTCCTACTGTGTGGATCATTGCTAAAGAGGAGGATACTTGACCTCCTTCAGCCTCTACAACAAATCTATAGGGATTCAGGGATATATGATATCTCTTTATAATATAACTATCTCACACATGGTTTTTTGTGTCGCGCGTTTTGCACACTAATCTTTGCACGATGATGAACACATTTTGAAAAATTTAGGATTTTTGTTTTATGTTCTTCCACTGCATATGTGATGTCGTCTCTAGATTTCCCTACAAGGGTTATGGGTTATTAGGTGGGTAAGGAGGATTAGGCTAAAAATAGAGTACATGTGCTTTAAAGGTTTTCTTGAGGTTTAGGGTTTAATCCCATTAGCCTTATTTTAGATTTTTTTAATAATATACTTTTAATATTATAGCAACTTCAATTGAATCTAATTTGGTTTGATAAAAATGATATTATTGGTCTAAACTCATCCTTTAATCTCACTTATGTATCTCAATATTCTTATTATAATACTCCTATTTGATTTGCAACTTTATATAATTTTTTATTATTCTATCCATGCCTAAATAGCTTATTGTCCTCCATGATGTTTAAAACTCAAGTTTTCTTATTTTAATCATAGTTAAACTTATTCAATCGTTACTTCTAATTATTATATGCATGCTTATTATCATAAATTAATCTCATACTTAAATCCGCTAGCACACTTATGCTTATTGCGCTAACACACTTAGGCTTATTGTGCTGAAGGATTATGTCTTTTTGCCACGAACTATGCTTAAAGTAAATATTGATTCTTTTACATATTCATCCAATATTTCGTTAAATAATGATAATAATAATTTTAAAAAACATGCATGTTAACTTGGACCGAACAGGTCTTTGGGCCAAATCAATAATTAAAAAAAAGAAAAAAAAAGAAAAAAGAGAGACATGCGTGTAGTTGACGTTTGCGAAGTTTGATTGGTGTGCTACGAACGGTGGTGACGCATAGGGAGAGAGAAAGAGAAGAGAGAAAAATTATATGTGGAGAATCCTTGTTGTAAGCTCTATAATCCTAACGGTGCTGATATGAAGTTTATCCTCTCTGAGGTGCTTTCTTGCTATACCCACTTAGTGAGACCTAAACTTTTGTTATGATCCCTTATTCTTTTAGAGAATACTTATTGTAAACTTATTATCATTACTAGTGATAGTGAAAGTTTGAGGTGGACTACTTATTGTAAATTCGGTGTCTCACTTTGTGATTGATTTATTATTCTATTATTTATACTACTCTCTGGTTAATATGTGATTTTGATAACAAGTTAGTATTTTGATGAGGAACTCATTTTGATATACAAAGAGTAAAAAGAATTATTCTGTTGTAACATATTTTTCCCAACATAACTTTAAAAGTTGAAAATATGAGCATGTCATTTATCATATTTATAAAATATAAATATCATAGTAGGGGTAATATATACATATTATCTACGCTTCTATTGATATGATAATTACAATTCATTGTATTGTGTGTAAGACTTGGGCACTACACTCTCTTCCTCAGACATGTAATATTCATGCATCAACCTAATCAAGTACATGTCATTAGCTTATTACCAACTCTCATACTATCAATACAACCTATTTATTTCTATCGAACCTAGACATCATATGATAATACACTCCAAAAATTATATTTTCAAAATATGTCATAACAAATCTCCGCACTACCATAAGCTTTCTATCTGAGCCTACAAAACCTAAAAGCATCACCCAAGATCAAAAGTCCTGTCAATGACATAAAATCATGTATAAGGAATATGCTACCCTACTCCACAATACCTATATAATATATTATAATTAAATCTTTCAAATTAGGAAGAAACTAAATGGATTCAATGCTAGATACAAAGCACTCTGATAACTAAAAGATTTCCCTAAAGATTAAGTGTTGACTTTATATAAACCTTTAGTCCTATCATCGAATTGATGATAATTCGATTTATCTTAACTTCGGTTATCACTTAAGGCTAGCACTTATAATAATTGGATATTAATAATACTTTTTTATAAGATACTTTGATTGATGATGATGTCTTTATATAATAGCCCTTTGACTTTACTTATCCTTAATATCCCAACCATGCATGTAAACTTTAGAAAGCTATATATGGACTTCGTTAAGCTTCAAAAAATATGATATAAAAAACTTGGCTCGTACCTATTATTAATCAATTTTGTTAATTCCAAATCTATCAACTCCTTGTTTCTATGATAATAAAAGGGATCTACCATATATTTATCAGTATATATGGATAACACCACAGTCATAAACAACAACCCCCTTAAGATCAAATAATTTCTTAAGTAATTAGCAGATCGATTCTTCATTAAAGATCTAGGGAACTTGGTGTGGAGGCTATATTCACCTACATTGGTCCTTTCCTCTCCTAAAAAAATACATTCAAGATCTCCTATCAAAGGTGAATATACAGAGTGTCAAAAATGTCAAAAAGGTTGTAACCCTACTTTCCTCCACTAAGTTGCTCAGCCTATTTGGTGGTAGTCTTTCTATGGATTCTACATAATATTAACAAATACTTTACTCTCTACAATATTCATCCCTCACTCATCCAAATATTTCACTTGTAGTAAATAAATTATCATAGTTCATATATCAGCCCTCCATAATTCATTGGTTTAGAGTGAACTATATCCTAAGATACCTTTAAGGATTATCAGTCATGATCTTCTTCTTAAAAAATAATCATCCTATTATCTTCATGCTTTCGTTGATGCTGATTGGGGCAAAATCTTATTAGTTGAAGCTTTAAAAAATAAAACATAATTACACATTCTACAATCTAAGTATTGTGTCATTGCCACTACTATTGTAGAATCTAATTAGGCCACTAACTTATTTTATGAACTTAGTATCACCTCTCATTTCATACTAACAATTTATTGTGACAATATTGGTGTTACCTGCTTTAATCTAGTATTCTATTCTCGCAAGAAATACATTGCTATTGAACTTTACTTTATTAAAGATCAAGTTTCTAGACATCAACCACGTATATCTCATATCTATACTTTTAACTAACTAGCAAACTTTCTCATGAAACCACTTGCTCACAAGATGTACCATTCATATTGCTCCAAGATTGACATGTATGATGGAAGCTCAATCTTGTAAGAGCATAATAGAAAATCGACTACAAATCAAACATCAAATGATTGATAGGATATATTCTTGATTCACTTACTTATGGTATCTTTATTGTATTAATCATCACATGATTTAAGGATAATCATCTTGATTCCTAAACATGATTGATAAATATGATTGGAGAACAATCATTCGCTCCTCAACTTGTATAAATATACAGCATGTACAGATTCATTCATCAAGCAATACAAAGCATTCACTTGCGTATTCTCTTCAAAGTTGGGTGATAAATCTCAGTGTTACAAGTCTGTAGGCTGTGCTGGTAGAATGTTGATGTTTTTTCCAAACTAGAGTCAGTATCTCATAAAATGGACTAACTTGCAGTTTGATCTGACATTGTTATTGCTAGTTCTGATGGGATGAGGTTAAGGTCCCAAGTAGATCATGGAAGATGATCGTGCAGTGATCCAAGAATGCCACATAAGATACAAGGCAGCATGATCAATTGTTATACTGGTTCAAGGTGATGTTGCTGATAGAATCTTGCTATGAACTTTAGATGGCTAAATGATTCAACAATGTCGATATCTTGTGACTCCCAGAGTAACAAATTATGCTCTCTAAGTTGAGGCTGTAACTTTGGTCCATCATATGAGTGGATTCTTTAGATAAACTGATTGTAAAGATTGTCGATACCCTTTTATACTGGATATAAAGAGTTTGGATGAATTCCATTAGATACGAATGCCTCACCTACCTTCAACGCAGTCCAGCTATGATATTGAATCTTGGTGGTCGAATCGAATTGGAAGTGGCGCTAATAATTACAAGGAACATTGACTTGTGTGGTAGATTATGACAGTTACAGCCAATTGCAGTTGTATCCAACATAGTTAATGTTCACTGAATGTGTTGCTTTGAATCTCTTATGATTTTTGTGCAAACTGCTGTCTCCAACAAGTTAAAATTACTGTTAAGGAGAGTTTGCATACTGTCTTCCTTGACAGGCTAAAAAGTATCTGAGTTATCTTCAAAGCCTGCAGTTTCGGATTTATAAGGGGAAGATAGTGTCATCCAACTGGGTTAAAACAATCAATAGATTAAGCCGTTCTTATTTTCTTTGTGTTGGGAAAAACCTGTTAAAGTGAAATAATTTTTTCCCTCTTTGTGTATTAAAATGGGTTTCTCATCAAAATATCAACTCAGATATCCAAATGTAAATTTCAACCAGCACAACATAAACAATAGAGCAAATAATCAATCACACAGTGAGACCAAA
>LVTN01001495.1:36564-48975 GCA_001649415.1 Musa itinerans
TTGCTCTGATACCACTTGTTGGGAAAAACCTGTTAAAGTGGAATAATTCTTTCCCTCTTTGTGTATCAAAATGGGTTTCTCATCAAAATACCAACTCAGATATCCAAATGCAAATATCAACCAGCACAGCATAAACAATAGAGCAAATAATCAATCACACAGTGAGACCAAATCTTTTAACGTGGAAAACCCAATATGAGAAAAACCACGGGACCGTAGTCCACCTCTAACTTCCACTATCAATAATAATGATAACAGATTTACAGTAAATCTTCTCTAGAACAATTAGAGAATCACAATAACATCAATCTTGGCTCAAGAATAGTATATCACCATCATATAGAATGTATCTCCTCAAAAGAGAATTTTAGATCTCACAAAATGAATATAGCAGGAAAGTACCTCAGAGATGGTAAACTATAGATCACCACCGTTAGGATTGTAGAGTTTGCTGCAAGGATTCTCCATATAAAATTTGGGCCAAAACTGACAACGTTTGGCCACCGATCGTCAAGCAGAAAACTCAGAAACCTAATCTTTCTCTCTCCTTCTCTTTTTTTTTTTCTCTGCACGCCGTCGCTGCTCTACGCACGTCCGCTGTGCACGCTAAACTAATTTTACCCTTTCTCTCTGATTTGGGCTTATGGCCCAAATTGTCCCATATGGGCTGAACCTAACACTTTGTTGTTAATGTACATGGTAGGTGTTGGCTTACTGCTGCTACAGAAACATCTTCGGAGATCTGACTCAGAAAATTGCTTGGCTGCAGAAACATCTTTGTATGTTGTCTCTCCTGCATTTGTTATTTCCATCTAGAGAGGACAAGTTGTTTGTCTTTATTATATCTGAATCTGTCTCTTTAATTTTTTATAGCCTTTGGGCTACTAGCACGAATCACATTATGTTAATAACATAAAAAGAGAAAAACTATAAGACAATCATAATTGAATATAACTATAAGATCCCAATGGCAATGATAGATAGCTTAATTGTTATCGATTCCAGCTGTTGTGACAGTGATAGGCTAATTAAGAATGAATGAATTGAGACATGGATTATATCCATTTGGAATTATTATATATTTCTCCTTTCAAAGGTTGGTAACGGTGAATTTGTCCATACAAAGTTCAGTACATGGTATATATCTCTTCACAGAATATTTAAAATTTGGATTAGTCGTATATCGACAAAATTAAAATTGATTTATAAAGATCTATTGAGTATATTATTAATAATTTTTAATTTAAATATTTTGACTAATAATTTAAATTAAAAAAATTGATAAACCAATTAGCTGCTACATTTAGTATCAAAATCAATGGGCATGATAATGGGATTGAGTAGAAAATAACCACCATGACTTATAATCTTATTATACATATATTTAATATTTAACTAAAACATTTAGGTTAATTATGACTAATTATAATTAATATTTCTTAGATTGAGTTAATTTATTAAAATATCTAAAATATACTTAAGTGTCTTATAATTTGAAGAAAACAAACAATATTGACTTTTCCTCGTGCCATAAAATGGTTCAATCAAGATTTAACCTGAGTACTTCATCTAGCATATCACTAAAATTAAATATTTTTTAATTCAATAATGTGATATTATTAACCATATTATATTATTTAAGTGTGATAAAGATTTTAGGGTAATTTTTTAAAAAAATTTAAGATTTTTTTTATTGAAAGTATTCTCTTTTACTTGAGCACTCATTAATACTCTGGATTCTGCTCCATCGATGATGGGTGTTCAAATCGAATCGAAAAACTGAATCAAACCCGAACCGAACATAAACTGAATCGGTTCATCAATAATTCAATTGCTATAAATGATTTCAATTTATGATAGGACTCTTTTTTAGTTTAGTTAATCGATACGGGTTGAATCAAATTGATTTTAATTAAAAAAATACTAACTCAGTCTAAACGCTCCAAAAACTCTAAAATCCCTTTCTAAGTTCATCGCTCTTCCATCGTATCTATGGCTCTTCTTCGTCGTCCTCTTCTTGGCCTTTGGTTTCTCATTTCATGTATGAATCTTTTTTTTTTTTTGTCATCCTTTTTCGTAAACAATCCTTTTGTTGGTTTATATAAATTTCTTTTGTTTATGCATCGCTACATATCCTCAACATCAAGAAAAAAAGATTGCTGTGAAGTTGTTATTCTTCTAGGGCATCTTTCAATGCAAAAAATAAAAAATCATTTACCCATAGGTCCAATTATTTAGAATGTTATTTGTGATATAAACTTTTTGAGAATGTAGGTCCAATTGGATCAAAATTTTGGCTTGGTTCAATTAAACTGAACTGATTTACTAAATTTAAAGTATATTTTTTTAAATTATTTAAATTAAAAATCAATTAATTGAATCGGATTATCTAGGTTTGAACTAGTTCGATTAGATAGTTTTGAAATGGTGAACCTTTTTTTAGTTTAGTTCGATTTGACTCTTAATGGTTTGATTGAACATATTTGAATATGCTTGCCACCGGTTATCATTTTCACCTTATTGTGATCGCCTTTGCCTTTGTCTATCATTGTTGTGATGCCCTCATGTATCATTATTGTCGTGCTCTCATTCGTCGATTCCATTGTTCAGCCCTCGTTTGTTGCTTATGCCCTCGCCCTTGTTTGTCGCCTTTGCCCTCATCCTCGTCTATCGCCTATATCATCATCCTTATTCATTGTTGTCAAAGTGCCATTAAGGCCTCCCATAATCGAGGACATTGTCACCTTTCTAATCGTTGCAATGCTTGAGGTTGGTGACAAGGGGGGGACATGGGGGAGGTGGTCGAATTGCAGTTCAACTCTAACACTAGTGATAAAGACTTGATCGGGAACATCTTCCCGGTGAAACCCATTATCGCTCCTCCATCAATAACCAAATCAAAGATGAAGGATCTTATCACAAGGGCAAGTTGCACTTGAGTGGTAAGGATGGAGGTAGTAGGTGAGAGCAATAATAGAGTCATGGGAGGAGTTTGGCTACTTTGGAGGAGCAAGCGAAAGGAAAGGGACAGGAGGGAGGCAATCTAGAAGGCAGAGGAGAGGAGGGTGGTGGGGGAGAGGGGGGGAGACCAGGAGAAAAAATAGATGAACAAGGTGAGGAGAATAGGCAATCGTCACGATGGCCAGAAGGAGGTGGGGCACGATAGGGCAGACGCGATCGTACGATGATGATAGGGCCTTACGACAAAATAAAAATGAAGAACGAAGACAATCATAGTGGGGTGATGGGATGGAGATGGTCACAATAAAATGATAATAAGAGGTAATATCATCTTTTAGGAAATAAAAATAATTTTATAAAAATAAAGTAAAATGTGATGCTTCGTTAAAAAAAATTAAAAAAAACTAGAGATTTATTTTAAGAATTTATCCAAGATGACGTGGCTGTAATCCGGGCTCAAGGAAAGGTTTTATGGACACCGCTATAGCGGGGTGTTTAGAGGAGTGTAAAGATGCAATGAACCAAGGAATACTCACTATAATTATTTGTCTTATATATATCGAGTTCATCTGACATGTTTATAAGGTTACGACCTTATCCTTATCTATATACCGACACAACTCCAATCTGTCGTAACTCAGTTTTTACCGAACTCAAAGCCATCCAACGCTGTATCACATCCATCCCATCAAAACTCACTTCCCCACAATGTCATATGGCTTCGTCTTCGTGGTTTGTGATGGACTCGTCGTCACCCACCATCTTATCCTCCGCAACCTGTGGCTTGTGAAAGTTACCTCCATTTGATTAATCAGGACACGTGCGTTGATGCATGTGTATTTTGACGTACCTCCTTCAAACTCCAAGCAATTATTAGCTGCCCCAACAAGTTATTATTAATCTATGTTTCAACTAATTATATTAAATTTTCATGTTTCAGTAACCTTATCTCTTATCTTAAACATATTTTAAGCTCTTTCCTCGGTCTTTTTTTTTGTATTTTCTGAGATATCGGAGTTGAATTTCGTTTATATCCTTTTTTATTCAGGCTTGCACCATGTAATTGGATCCTCATACATTTAACTCGATTTGTATGTGAGAAAAGATGTTAGGAATCTTTTGTCATCGTTGACCTTATAACTTAAATCATGTCTTATTGTCACGCAAGCATCAGCAAAATAATAGTAACAAAGGACATATGATGTACGCAAACGATTCCTTGCATTCAAAAATAATACTTCTTGTTAACGTATTCATGAATTCTCAAACAGTTCCTTCCAACGTTGATGATAATTAGTACATCAATTTTGTGATCTTGGTAGTGTGATTTTTGCTTTTCTGCCCCTTACCAAAGATGTATTTGGTGTATTCTCCTCCAAGTAGTTTACTATTGCGCCGACAGCCTTAGACATCTAAGTTATGTACAAGTGCCCTTGTGTACATACGCAAGGAAGAAAATAATTAATGGAGTTATAAGTTAATTCCAATATTTTTTTACTAATTACTAGGGTGAATATATCGACGGAGCCATACGATTATCCGAGCTGCTTCAGAGGTAGAAATATTAAACTCCTCGAATGTCACTTGCGTAGAGATCGTGATCAGGAGCTTTCCTTGGACAACTTACATTCATATTTTTATATGTTGAATTACTAATTTGAACGAACCTTAGAGAAATCAGATCAAAAAACTGCCCTCGATCGTGATCTTTATGTAATTGGCACCGCTCAACATTTTCATCTCGGAGGCATCTTAAATAATCCTACTTGTATGGGTCTGAACCACATCGAACTGATCAAGACGTTAACGACATATTCTCCTAACACCTATCATTAAAAATATCGATCACCCACAATTGCTTATATGTTGATATTTATATTTACTAATTTTTTAAATAATATCTTTATCAATATCTTTATTTACCGTAAACAACCAATATCTTTATCAATTGACTAATTAGAAATTTGTATTCGGCACCTTCTTTATTTCATAAATTATTTTTTTTATAAATTTATAAAAATATAATAACTTATTTCTGAATGCCCAGATTAATTTGATGTTTTCTAAACTTAAACCTTAAGAAGATATTGGCATTATCAAGGAAGGTATATGTGAAAATAAAAAAAAAGAGTTTTTCCATATCTATCATTTTAAAGTTTGAAAATACATATACATCCCTCTAATAATTTAATTTTTTTACATATATATCCAAATATTTAAATCTTTCATATAAATAGGTTAAGATTTAAGCTAATTATTGGTCATCATGATCATCACTGATTTTTAAAAATAAAATATTTAATACCTTAAATATCTTTTATTACTTTCATAAATTTATTTTTTAAGAATTCTATTTTCTATCACTTATGCAATAATATATTAATTGGATATCTCAACAAAGATATTTCTTTCATGAGTTATTTTGATCCTCATGTGTATACTAATTTTAGAGGGGTTTTTGATGTTTTGGTGCAACTGAAAATTTAATACTATCATCTTAATGGTCGACCGATTGGAAACAAATTATCATTATACATATATCCGAGGGTTAAATATAGATATCACTAATTTATAGGGATATATATGCACATCCATAAGAAGAATAATAATGATGGAAAAGAGGCGGAAAAAGGAACGGAATCCAAGAAAGCAGAGTCGTACGGGACGTGGAATCCCATCGACAGTTCGAGACAACTCCATCCATGTCGTGCGTTGAAACTTGCAGCGACGCCTTTAAAACGCTTCCTTTTCCTTCGTTCTTCGCCAATCCCCTTTCCCATCATCCTCTGTCTGCCTCTGTTCCCCTCGCAAAGGAGGAGAAAGGAAGCATTTTTAGAGCGCTAGACCCGCTCTCAGCCCCATTGTTTTGATCCCCTCGACGCCGAACATTGGAAGCAGGGTCGGGATGTCGTTCCCGAGCAAGCGCCGCGAGATGGACCTCATGAAGCTGTAGATCCCCGGCCATTCTTGTTTCTTCTCGTGGGTTTCCTTTTTCTTGATTCTCGTTATCGTTTCGTCTTGTGATGCTTAGGATGATGAGCGACTACAAGGTGGAGATGACGAACGACGGGATGCATGATTTCTTTGTGGATTTCCATGGTCCGAAGGAGAGTACGTCTTCTGCACTCGCGAATCTGTGACCTCCGTTGTGTTTGTTTCACGTAAAAGGTTTTATTGGATCTCTTTTTTACCCTTTCCTGTATCCTTGCGCATCTGATTGGACCGGAAAAAGAAGTAGTTGGTGCAAAAGAGGGACTCTGAGCTATCGGCACTCGGTTTTTTTTTTGTCTTTCGGATCATTTTTATGGCAAAAAATTAGCCTTTGATTGAGTTGAATATGTCAGAGAAAAGTAGCGGTCGATGTGAGGGATGACCTTATAGCTATTTATGCCCTTTATTGGCTTTTATTTTGCTTTAATCCTTTTCTTCTATAACAAAATAGTTTTTTTTCTGTCAGTATTGAGATATTTGACATGTAGTGTCTTTAGTATGTCCACCTCATCTACATGGTCAAAAGTATTTCTTTTGTGGCTACTCTCTTTAGATTCAGGGGTAACATGAAGTTTTAGTATTAGTGTGTTTTCTTGTGTTCTTGGATTATCTTTTGAATCCGATTGGTTGTATTATGTTTTGGCAATAATCTTTGATACATGTTGATAATGGCAGGCCCTTATCAAGGAGGAGTGTGGAGGATAAGGGTGGAACTACCAGATGGTTATCCTTACCATTCTCCCTCAATTGGCTTTGTTAATAAGATGTATCATCCTAATGTTGATGAAATGTGAGTGTCTGGGTGATACTTTCTGTTAGTTCATTATATTGTGCCAGTACTTTTCCATTTTCTTTAGCCTTCTTTTTCAGTGATCTAGATGGTTTAAGCAAACTCCAAATATTGGAATTCATGCCCATGTTTTTCTCCTGCCAACGTTTCAGGTCTGGTTCAATTTGTTTGGATGTTATCAACCAAACTTGGAGCCCCATGTATGGTAATAGAAAGTTGCCCTTATCATTTTTCCTCAAAGAATTCCATCATTGGCATATAATACGATTAATATGATGTGCTACATCTAATAGTTAGACAGGTTCAGTAGATGTTAATTTTCTGCAAATTTTCTGTCAGATCTTGTCAATGTATTTGAAGTTTTCCTTCCACAACTTCTTTTATACCCAAACCCTTTGGATCCATTGAATGGGGAGGCTGCAGCATTGTTGATGCATGATGGACCTGCTTATGAACAAAAAGTCAAAGGTGATGGAATTTTATTTTATGCTTAATGTGTTTGTTTCTAGATTTGGGACAAAACATGCTTGTTCTATCTATCATCCGTGCATTGTCTTGGATTAACCAAATTATCAATAAAATGAACTTAGTCTGTATTGGCCTCCTAGCAATGGCCTGTTGAAATTTGCTCTGCAAATGACCCTAGGACATACCTCTGAAAACTTCTCGTATGTAGGTTTACATTTGTGTTGATCCAGAGGAAAACTTCTCGTATGTAGGTTTACATTTGTGCCTAAAGTGAGCACACTAGAGTGTCTAAAAGATCAGGTAGCACATGAGGTTGAAAGGATAAATGAAGAGAAAGGATCAAGATCTCCAAGAAATAAATTGTCATGCATAAATTATACTTCTCGATAAACATGTTCATTCTGATTTGCAATCTTTGCACCAGTATTTTGTTTCTAGTGCTGAGTTTCTAGCTTGGGTAAGTTCTAGTTATGATGATAGCACACCTAAAATATGTCTGGACTAATGGGAAGCCAATGACAACAAGAGACCTGCAGTTAAGCTAATTTACTTGGATGTTAAGATACAGACGAAAGAGTTGCTGGTTATTGATTTTTGCTTATCAATTGGAAGATATAGGTCTGGACAATTGGGGTACCAGATCTCTCTTACCAACATGTATTCCAGGGACTCAGTTGATCTTGTGACCGTGGAAGAGTATTCTGATTGGATGGATCAAACTTTAGAAGAAAATCTTTTTCTCTAGCCTGTGGTAGTTCAACCTTGTATATATTCTACTAGGTCATTATCTGGAATTTGCACTTGTCTTTTGCTCCTATGGCGGTTGGAGCATTGGGCGCTTTATTGTGCACATTCAAGAGAGAAGTTACTAAAATTAGAAATTTGTGGAATACGAAACAGATTAAGTTTTGACATTAATCAAAATTAAATGATCACCGTGGTTCTGATTCTTATAATTATTCATATCAAGGAAAGCAATACCGAATGATACCGCCCGGTACGGGTGGTACATACCGGTCTGACGGTATACCGGTACGCGGACCGCCCGCTACCGGGTGGAACAAAAAAATAAAATAAAATAAAAAATATATATATATATATTTATATATATCGATTTAAGCTTAGCTTGTTATTGTCTATCACTAGACATAATTAAATTGGTTGAGTACAATTTACTATCACCAATAAAGAAAAAGGAGTGAAGTGGTTTTCCATTAGATTAACCTATTGCAACCAATCTCTGAATGGACTATTATCTTCCGACGTTCGGCGATGTCGCCGAGGCGACATGACGTTGCCTTTTTCGGCGACGTCGCCTCGTTTATTTAAATATACGATGTCGCCTCGTTTATTTTAGAAAAAGGCGACGTCACGTCACCTCAGCGACGTCGCCGAGGCGATGCAACGTCGCCTTTTAAATAAATAAATATATATATATATATATAATCTTATATATATATATATATATATATATATTTATTTATTTATTTATTTATATATATATATATAAACGAGGCGACATCGCCCCGCGTGGGGAAGGAAAAGGCGACGTCGCCTTTTAAATAAAATATATATATATATATAAATTCATATATGATTTCTCTTTTGATATTTCAGGTACCTTCTTGGTTATCGATTTAAGCTTAGCTTGTTATTGTCTATCACTAGACATAATTAAATTGGTTGAGTACAATTTACTATCACCAATAAAGAAAAAGGAGTGAAGTGGTTTTCCATTAGATTAACCTATTGCAACCAATCTCTGAATGGACTATTATCTTCAGTTGCACATTTTGGAAGATGTCTTTTTGGGAGTCTTAAGTTACAAAACCCACTGATTGATTGCTTCAGATGTATGCTATAAAGGATTTGATTCATCTATCTGATTGATCAATAAATTTATTTTATATTACTTGCCTCCTGTGAGTAATCTGCCTGGGAGAAGAGAGAGGCGACGTCGCCGAGTTATATATATATATATACCGAGCGGTATACCGAACGGTATACCACTCGGTATATAGTTTCGTACCGTACTGAGTGATCGTCGAAACTCCGGTACGGTACGAAATTGCATACCTTGATTCATATATGATTTCTCTTTTGATATTTCAGGTACCTTCTTGGTTATCGATTTAAGCTTAGCTTGTTATTGTCTATCACTAGACATAATTAAATTGGTTGAGTACAATTTACTATCACCAATAAAGAAAAAGGAGTGAAGTGGTTTTCCATTAGATTAACCTATTGCAACCAATCTCTGAATGGACTATTATCTTCAGTTGCACATTTTGGAAGATGTCTTTTTGGGAGTCTTAAGTTACAAAACCCACTGATTGATTGCTTCAGATGTATGCTATAAAGGATTTGATTCATCTATCTGATTGATCAATAAATTTATTTTATATTACTTGCCTCCTGTGAGTAATTTGTAGTTATAGCGTAATTCTCTTTTCCTCACAGAGCTACTTATTGAATCAAACATATGATCTATGTTCAGAATCTCTTAATATCAATTGTGTTTACATTTTCTTTCTCTCATTAGACACTTGACATCCAAATCTTTTAGGATTGTGGGCATTTGTTGTAGACTTTTTGTTATTCCTTTGGTCATTTCTGGCTCAGATTTTAGTTTCACTTTTAATCATAGTTTGTGGTATATCAATTCTGATATACATCAGTGTCGAATTAGTGAACATTAGCTGTTTGTACTTATGCAGCAAATTTAGTTTTTGTGCGAGCTATTTCTGTGCATAGCACAGTTGACTTTAAATATTCTGTTAAGAGTATGGACTAGTTCTTGTGTCCAGGAATTTTGAGACTTTAGAGGTAACTGAAAATGAAGCAATAGTCTTAGTTTTGTTGTCTCAACGCTTTCTCTAGTGCTGATTGTAGAAGGGTGATAGCAGGCTGTTTCTTAATGAGAATCCTTTGTTCTACCATTAGTTCTTGTATCATATGTTCAATCCTTAAACTTTAGAACCTGTGCAGTTGATTTCTTCTACTTAAACCAATTTATGTTGTCGACAAGACTACATATACTTTGATATTTGTTGATTTTTTTAATCTGTATTTAGTTTTTTATGTTTGGCCCTCTTTATCCAGAATACTGTCTGAAGTATGCAAAGCCAGAAGACATTGGTGCTTCCCCTGAAGAAGAATCCAGTGATGAAGAGCTGAGTGAAAATGAGTGTGATTCAAGCGACGAACAAATGCTGGGAAAACCTGACCCTTAATGGGGTTTTGTTTTGTATACATCTTTGTTTGAACTACCGAAAGAAAAAAAATTCAAACTCTTCATGTCATGTGCCATTGTAAATAAGCATACTAAAATCAAGTTATGTGTATTGTGTGAATTGACTCAGTGCAGCCAGGTGATTTGGCACTCGGTAGTAGATCGAAGACTTGTATCAACTAAAGGTGGCCCTGCTAAGCACTGAATTCAACAGCATAAATATGCATCAGTTATTGATGTGGCCTTGTTGATTGGCCAACAAGCCATGACAAATCTTTTAACACATGAAATCACATCCTTAGTGAGCCATTAGTGGTCTTGAACTTTCTCCTGCAATTCCTAGCAGTTTATGATATGGACATTGAAAGAACATTACATTCCTATTGATCATCCTGATAGATCTGCCCCTTCCATTGCTTTAAGTGTTGTCCAAGGTGTTGCGGTGTGTCTCTTGGTGGCTTCTGGATTGGCAAGATTCTATGCTGCAAGGACTCGGTGTAAGTTCTGCAGTGTATATGATTCTAAATATTGAGAAATTTGTCAAATAAGTGGTAAAACTATTATATTCCCAGTATTTGCTTTCAGTTGACATTCATGAGATTAGATATCATATAATCTAAACTCTTTTAATATTAGTAATATTGATCTATCTTTAATCATTTTGATTTCTATTTAACACATGAATATTAGTGATGAAGATCAATTTTGATCTAACAAAGTTTTTACTAATTAGTTATCAACTTAAAAAATATGTAGGATAAGATTTTAAATCCACAACATTAAGTAATTATGTCATCAAGGACTCCGTGTAAGTTCTGCAGTGTATATGATTCTAAATATTCAGAAATTTGTCAAATAAGTGGTGTAAAACTATTATATTCCCAGTATTTGCTTTCAGTTGACATTCATGAGATTAGATATCATATAATCTAAACTCTTTTAATATTAGTAATATTGATCTATCTTTAATCATTTTGATTTCTATTTAACACATGAATATTAGTGATGAAGATCAATTTTGATCTAACAAAGTTTTTACTAATTAGTTATCAACTTAAAAAATATGTAGGATAAGATTTTAAATCCACAACATTAAGTAATTATGTCATTTGTTAGTATATATACATGCCCCCCCAAAAAAATCATATTATTAGATTTTTTAGAATTATTTTTTGTTTTTTTCATTCAATGATGAGCAATTTTTTAGGATATAATACATGCTAAAAATCATATTATTAGCCTTCAAGTTTTCTAGATAGCACCCCCTTCATTACTAAAGAGTTTCTCTACATTTACGATGAAAAAAGAATTTTTGAGTTTATGTGGATGCCTAACATGACTAAACGGGTGTTATCGGTTTAATTATTTTTGAATAAATTTATAATATTTTTTTATTATTAAACTATAATTTTACTTAAAAAATACTAAAGTACAATCTTAATTCATTTAAATTCTCAGTAAAAATTAATTATTTTCCTATATTAATTTCATAAACGATTTTATTTGAGAGTTTTTTTAGAAATTTTGAATGAAAATTAATACTATAAAATATTTCAATAGAAAGGATTACATTATTAGGATCGGGGTCGACACTAAGAGGAGGGGGGGGTGAATTAGTGCAGTAGTAAAATCACGTTGGTTTCGGAGAATTCTTCGTACGTTGAAAATCGATTTTGGAAGATGTTAACTTGAAACCGTATTCGTAAACGTATTGAAAGTAGTAAGCAAGTAAGGAGGTTTGCAGTAAAGTAAATTGCACAAGAGAAACGCAAATCAGATTTTTATAGTGGTTCGGTCGTCGTGACCTACATCCATTTCGTCGATTCTCTTCCGTCGAGGCCACCGGCATCTACTATCGATCTTCCTTTAATATGCGAAGATCAACCTCCTTACACCCTTCTTCTCCTTTTCACAAGTTTAGGAGTCAACCTTTTACAAGTACTCACTCCTCTCTCAAACTTATTCTAAC
>LVTN01001495.1:49676-65995 GCA_001649415.1 Musa itinerans
CGCATCATCTGATTCTTCGGCGCATCGTTCTCTCTTGCAGCCTATTGCCCAATCGGCCAGTTGACTCTGCAATTCGATATCTTTAGCGCAATATCCGCTCTTCTTGGCCCGATGCCCGAATCCATAACCCGAAGCCTTCTGTCGATACGTCGACCGATCCTCCGGCTCGACGTCCAATCTTCTGACATGTTTTCCTCCAGCACAACATAATTCTTCCTCCTTTAATTATCTTATCCTGATCGAAGTATCCTACGTCACTCAAAACGCAGATTAAAACATAAACACTTATCAATTGGTTTCATCATCAAAATCCGAGATTCAACAAACATAACCTTAAATTTAGATTTATATTTTTTTAAAATCATAATATTTATTTTAATTATTAAAAACTATAATAAAAAAATTTCCATTATAATATTTTTGAATAGATTTACTATGTTTTTTTATCACTGAACCAAAACATTATAACTCTAATAAAAGATATTCTAACTTACTTTTAATTAATTAAATTTTCACTAACAATAAATATCAATTTTGGAGGTATTGTAAAATTATTAATATGAAACTTTGAATAATTTTGGATGAAAATTATGAAGATCTTTATATATTTCAAAATAAATCATTTTAAAAATAGGAATGAGAAGTGTGATCCTAGAAAAACCTAAAACATTAAGAATTTCCATGGAATCGCCTTTCAATGATTATATGACATCAAATGATGGGAACATATTCCCTAAAATGTCTCATTAGTTTTGGACGGTAGCGTTACCATTTGACAAAGCCATTCCGCTCATCACTTCATTTACGTCCCCAATTGTGTGCTTCACCCTATGAGCGAAGACAATAGCCCCGAAGGAGATGCTGCGCGTACGACCGCGTCGGCTTGCGTCTGGACCGACGTGGATGGTGCTGGACGCGCCACATCGTCCTCAGCAGAAGCGACGAAGCATGCAAAGCAACGAGTAAAGCGAGTCGGCGGCTCACACCAGGGGGACGATCTGAGCTGCTATTGCCATTACAGGAGGGAACCGAGGTACCATGGGACCCAAGGTTGCCTCCCTCCTCCAATGGCTGCCCATCCCCGCTCGCTGAACCTTAGAAGAAGAAGAAGAGGTACTGCACTTGCAACAAAGACTGTTGCAGCGGTCTCCTCCATCCATGCCTCCGTCACATCTCCGCGAACTGTTTCTTCCATGGCCGCCACCTCCAATTTCTCCAAGACAAATACCACGTAAATTGGCGGACTGCTTTGGATCTGCATAGATCTTCTTGTCCTTGATCCCGGGGAATGGAAGTCCTCCGAGGACCATTAGGCTCAGCTCAAATGAAGTTTCACTTCCCACGGACGTGATGATGAAGTCTGTATGATCCGATTGCCAACGTTGGCGATGATGGTCCTCTAACGAATGAAATGGAGTTCGGCATTGCATGGGCGTCTGTTTGTTGAGCATAACAACGGGGCTTCACACGTTCCTTTTTCTTCCCAGGATCGTGACTGTTGCTGGTGACTGTTCAATTCATGAAAGTCTGGTGAAATGAATGCTTCGTCCTCTTCGGCTGTGATGCATCGAAAGATTCAAGGACCGGAAAAGGTTAAGCAGAAGCTTCTCAATTACAAGCATGCATGTATTGGGAGCAAAAATGGAGATCAACATGCATTTGATAGATATACACACATGGCTCGTGTTCAAATACAACTACCGAGGAAGAGCAACTTTTTCGTCACCTATTTCCTACCTCATCCTGAGAACAAACTAATGAGTCCAATGCTAAGTAGCTCACACCAAGTAAAAAGTTTCACCAACCTATCTCGAACAGTGAGAACAACAAGGCAAATCCGGTCATTGATCGTACCGAAAGCTACAGAACAAGATAGCCATTGTGGTGCGATATCTTCAAACGAATAATGGTGCATTGAATCTCTTCCCTCTCTATAAGACTGCCGTAGATAAAGCATTTGTGCAATGACTGACTTCCTAATTCTGACAATTGTGTTTCTGTCTGGCATAAGACAAAGTTGATGATGATATATAAGGTCATGAAGAAGACTAAAATGTTGATGATGACGTATAGGGTCATGGAGAAGACTACGATGTTGATGATGATATATAAGGTCATTGATGATGATATATAAGGTCATGAAGAAGACTAAAATGTTGATGATAATGTATAGGGTCATGAAGAAGACTACAATGTTGATGATGATATATAAGGTCATGAAGAAGACTATGTAAATGTAATGGTTTTAGTTAACCGACAACACCAATTAACTAGCTATGATTAACTTGTTTCTAACAAGACAATTACTGGAACATAATTGAGACTAACATAGTTATGGGAGACACATTTCCTTCAAATTTCATGGAGGTGGAGGTTGTCATTCATATAATTTTCAGTAAGCAACTGTTATCATTTTACTACCATAAAATTTGTAGCCGACGAGGACATTAATTTCCTCAGCTCTTGTCATGCTAATGAACATGATGGGCTACAGAAGGAGCAGGAGAGGTGATAGAGATGGTGAAACTTGAAACAGTCGTCTGCTGCAAGTATGGCATCCATTGATAGATCAGAAATAATTAGGACAAAAAGGCCCAGATGTTGAATCAGGTTCACTCAATTTGGATCTTCATGGCCGAATCAGGAGGAGCTCACACGAGGCAGTGGCTCCACAAAGTCAAATTCATACAATATTATTCATATTTGGCCTACTCAACATCTTGTTTACTTTTGTTTCTTTGTGACTTTTGGCCACCATGCTTATCCAAAAGATTAGTCTAACCATTGTTTATACATTTACTACTTTGTCGGAATGTAGAGAAGGGAACACTTGCTATACTATTCATAACTATATGGCTTCAGTCATAAATTACTGCAGTTAAATTATACAGAGAGAATTAACAATTATGCAGCACAATGGAGAAAAGGTTGTATAAAAACATGATCTACATGTGAAACACAACTGCAGACAATTTCTGCATTAATGATTAGCAAGCAAGAAATTAATTATTATGATAAAAACACCATTTTGACATTTATAATGGGAGACCATCCATCCATTAGTTTTGACCTTTTTATATTTTGAGCAAGTTTGGAGCTTCACATCTGCACTGCACATCTAATATAATCCAGTGATGCCCTCCTGACTGACACCTATTACTGTACATGGGACGTAAACTAAAAGGAAGTCCACATTTATTGGGTTTGTTTCCATGTGTCCATTAAGCAATGGTGAAATCCATGAGGAAATTCCCTTCGGCTGTGCCCATCACTGCACTGGTCACTGAAGGTCCCCAGCAAGGACTAGTCGTTGGCTGCTGAGGCACCATGATTCTTGGCATCTCCTTTGGAGGACATGAGGATGTCAACAAGAAGAAGAGGAGCCTACAATAATTTTCTTTTTGGCTGAAGGCATTTGGTTTTAGTTTTTTGGTTATGGAGTTTAAAGCTCTGCCCGAGGTTCTGAAGTTGCAGTGGGTTCTCATCCGAAATGATAGCTGATGTTTGCTTGTTGGCAGGGAAAGAAGGTAATGCAGTTGCTTGCCAAACTTCGTCTGCGATTACTTGCTGTCATCATCTGACATGCTTCTCCCTTCTCCAGGGAAGATGGAGAACGAAGTAGAGCGAGCATTATAGATCACGGTTTCTGTTCTCGCAGACAGTTTGTGGAGATTGCAGAACTTGCAGTGCAGTGCTTTTTCTCTGGTTCCCGAGCATTTGGCTCATCGGAGATTGTAACGATGACAATGGAGGCCCCATTAAAAGTGGCTTTGGGCACTCTTGCTTTTGTAGTTTTCTGGATTTTAGCTGTGTTCCCCGCAGTTCCCTGCTTACCCATTGGAAGGACCGCAGGCTCTCTCCTCGGCGCCTTGCTCATGGTCATCTTCCGAGTCATATCACCCGAGGAGGCCTACAGCGCGATCGACCTTCCGATTCTTGGCCTCCTTTTCGGGACCATGGTCGTCAGTGTCTTCCTCGAGAAGGCCGACATGTTCAAGTACCTGGGCCATTTGCTCTCTTGGAAGAGCCGTGGAGGGAAGGACTTGCTCCTCCGGATCTGCCTCGTTTCTGCAATCGCGAGCGCTCTGTTCACCAACGACACCTGCTGCGTCGTGCTAACGGAGTTCGTCCTCAACGTCGCGAGGAAGAACAATCTGCCACCCAAACCTTTTCTTCTGGCACTGGCGTCCAGTTCCAACATTGGATCCGCAGCTACTCCGATCGGGAACCCGCAGAATCTAGTGATCGCTCTCCAGAGTGGCATGTCCTTCGTCGAATTCCTGTCGGGGATCGTCGTTGCGATGCTCGTGGGAGTAATCGTGAACGCGGCCATTCTGCTCTGCTACTTCTGGAGGCTGCTCTCGGCCAAGGACGAAGACGTGGACTCAACGGCGGCGGTGGCGGCGGCCGAGGTCGATGTGAACCTGCATCGGTTTTCGCCGGCCACGATGTCGCACGTCAATAGCAAGAATTCTCAGGCATCGGCGAGTGATGCTTCGGCACAGTGCTCCATTTCAGGTGCTGCGAACTTGAGATGCAGGACTAGTAGCGCTGACGGTGGTGTAACGGATTCTGCAATGGCGCCGAATCCATCGAGAGATGGAATTTGTGTAAGCGGGGACGACGGTGCATCAACAACATGGAGGACGCAATTGTGGAAGACATGCGTCTACCTCGTCACCGTTGGAATGCTCATATCGCTCTTGCTGGGGCTGAACATGTCATGGACAGCCATCACAGCGGCTCTTGCGCTCGTCGTCCTCGACTTCAAGGACGCACTCCCTTGCCTCGAAAAGGTAATGCATATATATATATATGTATATATGGATATAGATATGCATGCATGCTTTCCGAAGGCTTAGCTCTGCTTGGAGAAGTGCTGATCGCAACGCTCGTTGCCGCTTCAGATTTCGTATTCCTTGTTGATATTCTTCAGCGGGATGTTCATAACGGTGAACGGCTTCAACAAGACCGGCATACCGAGTGCCTTGTGGGAGTTCGTGGAACCATACGCACAGATTGATACCGTCGGAGGGGTTGCGTTGCTATCCTTGGTGATCATTCTGCTCTCCAATGTCGCCTCCAATGTGCCCACCGGTACCTTCTATGTCTTTTTAACTTATTTGAGAGGAAACCAAAAAGAAGTCTTCTACTTCACACTCTGCTTGTTTCAGTTCTGCTGCTGGGAGCGAGGGTTGCGGCATCGGCTGCAGTCGTTTCCCTGGCCGAGGAGATGAGGGCGTGGCTGATACTGGCATGGGTCAGCACAGTTGCAGGAAACCTCTCGCTGCTGGGCTCCGCTGCCAACTTGATAGTCTGCGAACAGGCTCGGAAAGCTGAATCTTTTGGATACAACCTCTCCTTCCTCGGCCATCTGGTGTTCGGAATCCCTTCCACGCTCATCGTCACTGCTATTGGCTTGGTCTTCGTCCGAAGTTGATGGAGCGAGACAAAAGCTATGTGCATCCGACAGGACCAGAAGAAACTGGTTCTAGCCACTGCTAGTGATTTCGAAATTGTTGCAGAACAAAATAATACTATAATGTAAATTAGGCCTTCATCGGTTCAAGGACCGGAGATGATTAGCTTATCCTTATCCTAATAAGACTTCATAAATACGCTGAATTGTATGAATTTCTATTCTCTCCTCCATAAAGTCTTTTGGATCTGATATCTTCCCAACTATTTTCCAATAAAAGGTGCCAGTGTCGTAAGAGAATGTTCTATAAAGCATTTAGCGTTCCATAGAACATATACTTTTTTTATCATTGTTACTCCCTCGGAACTGTACTAAGATTAAACTGCATTTTCAGAGTGTGTGAGGTGGATTAATCAAAGGCTCCTCCAATGGTCCACTCTAAACAGCATAGAAGACAACGGAGCCATGCATCTAACATTATTTCGAAGTCGTTTGCTTAGACATATATAAAGTAGTTAGGCTGCCAAATTAATTAGCGTCCGATATTCAATTGAAAATTGTTACCAGTATTAACAGTATATTATTACCATTACTCTGGATGGTAACCACTTCCGGTTCATGACGGACAGAAAGCACTTGATTGAAAACGTAAGCTTCCGGTGGATCCAATAAAGAAAGATACACCGCTAATTCACATACAAGGGTTTTATTTTTTCCACATACACACCCCAAAAAATGAAAAAACAAAAAACAACTATGCAACTGTATATGTACATCAGATGAATAATACAAGGAATATGAAACGGCAACTGTGGTATGCTTACAGACCGTGTGTGAACTCCAATCACCCTTTAATTTTGATCTGAATGTTGGGCTTGGCAACAGGGCAAATCGAACATCAATATCTTCTGGTCATTTACTGCACATCATCTTTCTTGAGCCACCATCTTTAGCTCGGTGTGACTTCAAGGAGGTTTAAAATTAAAAAACTTACTCTGTAATATTACTTCTACCAGAATCTGTCTGATCCATTTGTAATACTGTATGTGCAAGTGGGTTGAAAGCCTTCAACAAAAGACCCAGAGCAAAGGAGCATGATGCTCGAACAACTGCATCTGGTGATCGATTCATTCGGGTTACTAATGCTGCAAACACCTGGTAGAAAAAGGACATTAAGTTTCTCTTAAATAGATCCAGATACCATGGATCAGCAAGAACAATAATTTTTATAGCCAAATGCCGAAGTAAAAACCTGCAAACAGTAAGGAGCCAAAGACCGCTGATCTTCTGAAAGTGACAGCAAGCAACTGGAGAAGTAAATTGCATTTGCTTGTATAACCGGCCAAGGTGAATCAAAAGCCTGTGGCAACAATATGCAATGCATAAGTGTTTTACTGTAATCAAATGCAACAAGAATACCTCCCAACTATACCTGGATCAATGGTGCTAAGTAACTATCAACTCTAGAGGCCAGGAGTTGATAGACATGCCTTGATAGATCTCTTATGAAGTCCTCATAATCACTTCTGATACATAAGGAAAAAATGGCTCACATGATCATTTAGAAGTCGTAGTTCTTGACTTCTTGTACGAGATTGGACAACCTAAAACTGACCTTCTTTCGGAACTGAAAACTTGTTTGTTAAAAAGGGCAGAGAAGCCATCAGCTTCTATCAAGGGTGCAAGCTGTCGAAGGGTATTCTAATCAATTGAAAAGAAAAAGGTCAGCTGATCAGTGAAAAGCAAAATAAACATAAAGATGGAAAACTCTATAGCATCATACCCTGCATGCTTGACGAACATTCAGATCATCATCATGAAGATGAAGAATCAGGCGAGGGATAGTGGCATGAACCTAAATGATATAAAGAACAATGAGTGGGAGCCAAATGAACTATGACGGCCTCCAAAAATAAAGCTACATTAGCCCCTCGTTCTTTCACAGAAAGTACATTTTGCAACAGAGAATAATCAAGCGTATATTCATGCAGTCAGCAGATATTTAAACAAGCAGCAAGAAGTCATAACATCATTCAGTGACACTGAAATCCTTGATAAGCACATTAATAAATTTGTCAATATCATGTTACTAACCCCATACATGAACTTCTAACTAGCTTTAAAAATGGGAACAGTTTGTCTTGCACTATACTCGTTGACTTAGTTGTTCAGCTTCCGAGTTCCAGGTTAAGGAGATTGCAAGCTCATCTATTAATCAGTCAGCCATGGTATCCTAACAACATGCTGCATCAAAGAGAAGCCCCCTCTTTTTTGTTTAGTGGATTAAAGAATGCTATCATTTGGCCTAATTAAATAATACAAGATTTCCTTATAGACTTTATTTTGACAAAAATAATTTTGATGAACACTAAAGGTAGAACACCTACTCATGAAATTTCACAGTACTTTGAAGACGAAAGCAAATCTGCAGGTGTGTTCCAAGAAGATTATCATTTGCTTGTCCACCCTTAACAAACTTATGCTGTCTAGATATTTCTCAAACTCATGAGATCCTTCCGGAAGAATTTGGAACATCCATTTTGCATATGTAAATTCAAGCAGGTATAAGAACTTTCTTGAGACATCACAAATACAAAAAACGGATTCAAAATTCAAGAAGATCCTCATACAATGCGTCACCATTTAATAAGCACCCAGACCATGAGTCAACTGAATTATTTTGTATGATATACACAATCTTAAAATTCTACTATTAATCAAAACTCAGTTGATCCTAGTACAATGAGTTTTATCCAACAATTGATCCTAGTACAACGAGTCAATCTCATCCGACAATTTTAAACTTAGTACTAGGATCAATCTTTAGATAAAACCAAGGTTTTTAATTTCGAATGACACCACTCGTACCGAGCGATACGTATTGGTCCGCCAACAGACTGGTACGCAGACCGCCCGCTACTGGGCGGTACTGTCAATTGGGGTTGTTTCCGCCCCGTTACCACCCGAAATTGGTCGGTGACAGTCAATTTCGACCGTCGCCACCCGCTACCAGGCAGTATTAGCCGAGGGAGAAGGAAGAAGAGGGAGAAGAAAAGGGAGAACTTGGAGATCCGATGTCGCTCTCCCTCGACGATCCCGATCAGTCGCTACCCTCCCTTGTCAGACACTGCAGATGAGATGTCGCTAACTCCTCGCCTGAGGCGACGAGGCCTTGGCATTGTCGGCGACTTCTCATTCGGGCGAGGAGAAAAAGCCTCGGTGACATCGTCGAGGCTTCGCGGGGAGAAGAAAATGATGTTTCTTCTCCCCACGCGGGGAGAAGAAACGAGGCGACGTCGCCTCAACAACATTGCCCTTTTTTAATTTTTTAACTTTTATTATTAGAGTGTACCGCTCGGTACACTCATACCGTACTATACCGAGTTGAACTCAATTCTCTGGTACAATTATACTCGTACCATACCGTACCGAGTTAAGCTCAATACTCTAGTATAGTACGAAATTACGAACCTTAGATAAAACTTATTGTACTAGGATCAACTACGAGTCAACCTTATCCAATACTGTTTACAACAAAAATATTGGTATGGTAGTAGTGTATCACACACTTAAGGAATTGAAAACTCATTCGACAAATTTTATACCTTTCTCGACATTTTGCTAAAGATCAAGTTTTGTCCATATATACCATTTGAACATCCTAATCGCATGTGATAGTTGTACATCTAGTATACATACCTCACTGAGGATAAACAGTACACCTTGTTTTAATTAACCATCCGCAAAAATTGTGTTGTGGATGAATCTTCATAAGAAAATCTCACTGACTTCATTAATTAGGACATTGTAAGGAGACAAATCTTGGCAACTCTATCTTTTATATGTATACCGACGTACAAGTCAACTAGGAACTTAATGGGTTATCAATAAATTGTTTTTAGCAAAGGAAAAAAACAACAAAGAAGGAACGCATTGGTAACTCCTCCAGTCTTAAGGTAAGAAGAAACTAGGTTGACAAAAAAACAGAGAGAAA
Source organism: Musa itinerans (assembly GCA_001649415.1). Lineage (NCBI taxonomy): Eukaryota > Viridiplantae > Streptophyta > Magnoliopsida > Zingiberales > Musaceae > Musa > Musa itinerans. The sequence goes on from LVTN01001495.1 coordinate 59,090, forward strand.
TGCACACAAAGATATGTTTCATGTATTACGAAAGTGAAAATATGAACTCTCAATCCCAGTATTGCCTTTCAGTGTACTTGCTATCTTTTCTGCCTCAATCTTTAAAGCTAAGTTTTTAAACTTAATGCCATATAAACCAAAGTTCGCAATTTCAAACCGTACTGGGGTATCGATCTCAGCTCGGTACGGTACAAGTATACCGAGTGGTATGCTCTGACATATCGCTCGAGATATATAATTTATAAAATAAAGAAAAGGGCGATGTCGCCTTGTTTCTTCTCTCTGCGAAGCCTCGGCGACGTCGCTGAGGCTTCTTCTCCCTGCGCGGATGAGGAGAAGTCGCCGATGACGCCGAGGCCTCGTTGCCTCAGACGAGGAGGCGACAACTCATCTGCGACGTCCAACGAGGGAGGGCGACGACAGATCGGGATCGTCGAGAGAGAGCGGCACCGGATCTCCATGTTCTCCCTCTTCTTCCTTCTCCCTCGGCTAATACCGCCCGATAGCGGGCGGCGACGGTCGAAATCGACCGTCACCGATCGATTCAAAGATATGTTTCATGTATTACGAAAGTGAAAATATGAACTCTCAATCCCAGTATTGCCTTTCAGTGTACTTGCTATCTTTTCTGCCTCAATCTTTAAAGCTAAGTTTTTAAACTTAATGCCATATAAACCAAAGTTCGCAATTTCAAACCGTACTGGGGTATCGATCTCAGCTCGGTACGGTACAAGTATACCGAGTGGTATGCTCTGACATATCGCTCGAGATATATAATTTATAAAATATATATAATTTATAAAATAAAGAAAAGGGCGATGTCGCCTTGTTTCTTCTCTCTGCGAAGCCTCGGCGACGTCGCTGAGGCTTCTTCTCCCTGCGCGGATAAGGAGAAGTCGCCGATGACGCCGAGGCCTCGTTGCCTCAGACGAGGAGGCGACAACTCATCTGCGACGTCCAACGAGGGAGGGCGACGACAGATCGGGATCGTCGAGAGAGAGCGGCACCGGATCTCCATGTTCTCCCTCTTCTTCCTTCTCCCTCAGCTAATACCACCCGATAGCGGGCGGCGACGGTCGAAATCGACCGTCACCGATCGATTTCAGGTGGCAACAGGGCGGAAACAGCCCCAATCAACGGAACCGCCCGATACGGGCGATATCATTCGAAATTAAAAACCTTGATATAAACCATTCTAAAATGCTGCGATCAATTCCTCTCTCTAGGAGCTGATCATAAAAGAACTAAAAATCAATCTGACTACATATATACTTACATATACTGGTTGAATTGCTACATATAAACATGTATTTATAACAGCCTGACGAAAGGCCAGTACCATTCCATATTATACCTTGGTACATGTTGGCATTTATTTCATACTGGATGGTACCTATTGGCATAATTACCGAGAATGCTAATACCATATTGGTCCAACAAAACACAGAACTGGCATCAGACAAATTTTGAACCTGGGTATATCCAAATCCAACAGTGTCTAAGGATTATAGAAGCTAAGACAGGATTAGTAATCATATTGGGAACAAATAAAATATTGCTTTTCAGTTGATGACAGCATTTGAGTGAAATACCTGCTCAAGAAAAGCCTGATGTTGTGAACCCATTCCAAAGTTGCTTAATGCTCCATAGGCTGCAAAAGCATTCGAACGCATTTTCTCATTCATGGAGATCTGTTCACAAAAAGCAAATATTATCCTGATGTTAGGGTCATGCTTTATGGCTAGATACTTAGCTGACAGGAATATGGACAGAAAGAATGCAAAGTATCTTATGAAATTAAAGAAAAACAGAAATAGGGTTTCCAACACTCATGTTGGCAACACCTGGTCACACATGCACAAATTTATCTAGAAGCTAGATCACAATGTTATAATTATTTTAGCATTAATTGGTATGCGACCGTCATGAAGGTAATTTTGCAACTTCTATTCAAACATGAAATGAAGGAATCTCTAAATTACAAATTTCATGACAGAAAGCCACAAAGCAGAAACTTAATATAATCCTTTATCAATACAATACTCATTTGAAATATTTTCACCTGCAAATGAGCAGTAAACAGAGCACTCACTGTATAGCAATCATTGCAGTATATTTCCAATTGCAAAAAATGCCATTATAAGCACACTTTTCATGTTAAAAATATTAAGATAATAAAAAAAGTAAAAGACAGAAAAGAAGACACTAAGCATAACATTACATATACATAAAGCATAAGCAAGAATGTATAAACAAATACATGTGGTGCCATGTGGCCAATTGTCACAGGTTGGACATGGTGCCTTGCTTAGCTAGGAAGCACGGACACATCATTTTGGTTGGCGTATCCGTGTCGGACATGTATCAGACACAGATACATCACCGACATGGCCTGACACGTGTCCGACACATATCCTATTTATTCTTCTTCTTTTTTTTGGGACACGACATATCCGTGTTGGACATCTCCCATGCCCGTGCCCACGCCCTTCCTTGCTTGACACTTGCGTGTGGTGTTGAGTCGCGTGGCCTTCACATGAGGATGGGGGAAGCTAGAGGAATTTGGGGGATATGGGGAATTTGCGGATTTCTCACCAAACCTGGAGGTGTGTGAACACCAGCGGCAAGTGGAATTGCAATGGAAGCAGATTCAACAAACTTCAGTAGAAGCAACAGAGCACCAGATTGCAGTTGAAGTGACACAGTTGCGTCTTTGCCCTCGTGCCTTAAGCTTGCTTTCGCTGTCCCCTATTGCACAATGCACGCCCTCGATGACCTGTCGCTTATCACCATATGCACTCGGTGTCCTTCTCGCCCTCAGGAACCCATTGCCTATCATCAGCACCCTCACTCGTAGGTTTCTCTTGGCGTCCCTCTCGTCGATCCGTTGCCGACAACAAGAATCATGGGCTTCCCTCAGCGTTCCTATTGCCAACCCATCACTGACCGTGTAGAAGGGGCAAGCGATTGTGATTTCAATCCTTCTGTTTGTTTTTAATATTTTTTAATTAATTTATCACCTTTTATATTTGTATTTTCATGTTTGCCCAATTATATATTAGATATAATGTCTTACTATTATAATGTTTGCCTACTATAAAAAGCCTAAATTATGAATAAGATATAATAAATCTACTATAATATCTAAATTATAATGTCAGCTTCTTATTCATAATAACTCAAGTGTATAACAAGAGTAATAGGTTAGGTCTTAGTCTTACTATTATGATTTTTTATTACTGTCTCTTATTACTGCCTCTTATTCATAATAGGTTAGATCTTATTTATTATGCTATATTAGCCATGATATATGTTACATTGTGAATATATAATGATTATTGTAATATAATTTTTATTTTACTTTTGCTTTTACGAAAACACATATAAAACACATATAAGGCTTATATTAACATGAAAATTCCACTAGAAAATATAATTAGATTTAGATGATTTTAATTAATTAAATTTGTGTGATGATATTTATTTGTTCACATTATTGAGTCTATAAAATTTAAATATATATGCTATAAAACTCATGTTTTATATATATTATATATATAAAATATTAAATATACACATGTCCTCACCGTGTTTCTGTCCATGTCATGTACCTCTTAGTTGCTTAAAGCAAGGTTTATAATTTTGTACCGTACCGACGTTTCGAGCTCAGCTCGGTACGATACGGTATGAGCGTACCAAGCGGTACGCTTATATATATATATATATATGTATGTATATATGTATATATATGTATGTATACAGTATATATGTATATATATGTATGTATATATGTATATATATATATGTATATATATATATATATATATATATATATATAAAAGCGACGTTGCCTCGTTTCTTCTCCTTGCTAAGCTTCTCCCCGCGTGGATGAGAAGTCGCCGATGACGCCGAGGCATTGTCACCTCAAACGAGGAGGAGGCGACATCTCATCTGCGACGTCCGACAAGGGAGGGCGGCAGCGGATCGGGATCGTCGAGGGAGAGCAACGTCGGATCTCTAGGTTCTCCCTCTTCTTCCTTCACCCGATAGCGAGTGGCGACGGTCGAAATCGACCATTATCGACCGATTTCGAGCAATAACGGGGCAGAAACAACCCTAATCGACAGTACCACCCGGTACGGGCGGTATCATTCAAAATTAAAATCCATGGCTTAAAGCCAATATCCTACCTTCAATGCAGGTGCTGGTTATCAATAGAGTCAATAGGAATTGTTATGGCTAGACAGTCATTTCCTGTGTGTAGATTAAACAAACTTACAGATAAAAGATTAAAATGGAGATACAAAACTGATCGTCCCGCACGGATAGAGGACTTAATACTTTTGAAGTTAGTATTTCGTTGCTTGTGTTTTGGTGTATGTGGTATTAATAGAGGATTCTCAGTAAAGGAGGTTACCTGTAGATTTCTCAGCCGCACAGATAGATTTATTAAAATGGGATCTACAGCCTCTTCAGATGATGAGCTGAGAACCTACAGTCAGATTTAATCCGTATGCTTAGACCATGAAGACTAAGAAATTGTAAATATTTATGTATGCTTCAAGGAAAAAAGTGGTACTACACAAGTATCTTACACTAAGCAAGCATTGTACTGCAGTTAATTGAACTGATTCATCAGGGTCTTCGAGTAAAGCTACAATGACTCCAAGAACTTGTGCGATGTAGTTAGGCATATGACTCTTTGGAATCTGCAATGAGGTAAAAGAATATAAATCAGTTATGTAAAACATTGTTGTAGCTGTTTGTTTTTCAAATAAGATTTCTTGCTAATACATGCAAAAAGTGTGACATATATATAAGAACTAATTACTGCATGAACAGGATTCACAAATAGAAAATATAAATGACAACAGAGACACCATAACATGGTAATGACTGATAGGTATTCATGATTTATACTTATACCAATCCAAGGCATAAAAGATAAGTATGGCAAGTTCCCTACTGAGATCTGATAACTATAGCTAGAAAAGGTGAATTTGGAGTTTCTCAAACTAAACAAAGATACCCAAGCCATTCAGAAAAGAAGACACAAGAAAACATGAATACAAACAGCAAGAAAATATTCGAAAATGCATTAGAATTAACATTAGACCATATAAACCAAACAAATACTAGTATGCAGAAACAAAAAGTGCAAGCAAAACAATTCAAATTGTAATATTGCATATTTGCATGAACATTGAGTAGCAGAAGTATAACAAATAACAAAGAGTTCAGGATGAGGGAAAAAAAATCTACAAATAACAATTGGATATGGAGGCCAAGCAAATAGAAAATGTACCTGCACAAGACCGCGCAGACAAAGGCTTCTCACAGTTGGTGATTCATCTGAAACATGCAAGCACATTGCCTCTACAATATGTTCCAGCAATGAAGGTAATCCGTCACTGCATGAATCAATTAAATCATAAATTGAATTGTCTCATGAGTAGACATCTATAATTTGATAAAAACAACAGATGCATGAAAAGCAGTGTATATGTTGGTCAGATTTACTAGTAATGTGTAGTGAGAGCTGAAGCACTTTGAACAGAAAAATCTTAGAAGTAATGTGGTCAAATCTGCAAGGACGACAACAAAATTGTTTGAAGGTATATACTTTAGTAGATTGGTACATGGGGAAAAACAAATTAAACATGTTTAATTTAAGAATCATAAGGTACAACAATGCCATTTGGCAGTGCATGGTTTTCCTTTGAAAAATATCTAATACATCTTGATACAGACCAAAGAGTCAAGTTTCCATTGTAGTCTGGTTAGTTCGTATAAAAGTTACATTTTTCTCTTTTAGGAAAATTCAATGTACTCTATTCATATTTAATGCACTTGATTTTACATTATTGGTCCTGTTATCATTTAATAGGGCATTACCTATTATTTGGTGTAAAAATTGGCCAAACAAGATAAAATAACTTTAGGGAGTAAAATTTAGTGGACACTAGGAAAAGATTAGACAAATCCTTATCTTATTCAGTTTTAGTCATGGATTGCCACACCATCCGAAATAGTATGAAAGGGTGGTACAAATCGGTCCGAGGGCTGATCGAAACCCAAGCCACCCTGTTTCAATCGAGCACTTGATTTGTGAGGCGTACCAATCATACTGCCAGCTGATATATATTGATGTCATCTCAATAGTTTAACTTGCTCAAATCTTAAGAGTTCCAACAACTAATCCAATATCTCAACACTTTTCTTTGTAGGTAATTCAAGATCTAAAGAAGCAATTTTCTACAACAAGGAATCAAATGACAGTTCTTCCATGATGGATCTGAAAAAGAAAAGAATTTCAATTTTCGATCCCTATAGCCTAGAAGTTCTATTCATTTATGGCTTAGATATAATTCTTAGTTAATTTTAATTTATATAGCAAGAAATTAGGAGGAAAAAACCTTAAAATAGGTTTTTTTTCTTCTCACTCTCGACTGATTTTTAGTTTTTTTGCTAATTGTCAACACATACAATCGATCTGGCCAGGGACCGATATGCATGATCTGTACAAGACAACAATCTATGATTTTAGTGGTAGTTGAGTTATTTTAACTAATCTATATAAAAACATACAAACGAACATATGAATGGAACTATATTATCTTCTTGATTATGTTTTCTTCTGGCTTCTACTCTACTTTCCATCGCTTTGATTGCTCACCTTTTATCCCATTTTGCAATTTTAGTTACCTTTAGTCACTTGTCACATCAATTTGATGCTCTTGTATCCTTGATGCAATGCAACAGATCAGAACACAAATTTATACTACTGTTATTTCATATTGTGTCAACTGATATATCAAAGAAATTCATAAATCCTTGCAAAAAAGAATAAGGTTTTCGAGCTATAATTTTCTACCTTGAAATTCTATTCAAATTTTCTACCATTTT